>CM042428.1:8200794-8268294 GCA_023631565.1 Gymnocephalus cernua | reverse complement strand
TTGTACAACTCATCATGCAAACTCCTTCCTTTTAAGTATAACACAACCTTCAAGTCAGGATGTATATCCTCCGCTTTATCAATTCCAATCTTACTTTTTGGACCTTTTCATTTTCTTGCATGTCTCCAAACTGCAGATGTCCAATACTAAATTGCTCGAGTACCTATTCAAGCATAATCTAAATTGCTTTTAACGTTGTCTTCTAACTGTAAAGCTTGTATCGTCAATGCGAACAGATACAGTCATCAGAGGTTCTCAATCTTTTTTCAGCCATGGACCCCTTACATTATAAAGCATATGGCGTTTTCATCACATTCTAAAGATCCATGAAGATTAGGCAGCTTAGTCCGTTTGACGTATAAAGTTACAAGACAGGACTGGGCTGCTGGTGGTCGCAGGGGTAATCACACTCTGTGTGCCCGCCCATTTCATCTAAGAAACACTTGGAAATAAAACCACAAAATAGATTTTGTCTCACCGTGCTTTAGAGCGTAACTGCTGAGAAACCATCAGAAAATAAGGTTTTATTACTCTCATTCAAAGCAATGCCATGCTCTCTCTCTCTCTCTCTCTCTCTCTCTATCTCTCTCTCTCTCTCTCTCTCTCTCTCTCTATCTCTCTCTCTTAATTCTTTTTTTATTTGCTTTATTGGCATGACAAAATCAATACATCTGTGTTGTCAAAGCATAAGAACAAACATACATACAAACAACAAGGAGTAAATACATCTGATATAATAATAATACAAGTAAACAGGATAATTATGATATCATTGCAAATAAACATATTCAGTGCATGTCCCTCAAAATGTATGTTGAAACAATAATAATATATTTTTTGAAATACACAAATAGGAATAATAATGATAATACATACAATTATCTACTTATTTTGCCTTGTATTGTGGCAAGAGAAGACATCTCCTTTGCAACATTATACAGGGAAGCTGTAGGGGCATCCTTAGGATTCAGAGTAGGGCTGATCCATCTCATAACCTGTAATCAACAACGCAAGGCCAGTTGAAACAGCTGGGAAAATGAACAGTTGTGTACCTGATTGTGCATGCAATGTCAAGCACACAGACGATCTGCATGGAAGCATCTCTATGATTACTTTCCTAAGCAGATGACTCTCTCCAAGACAACTTGAGAATAATGCTCTCCACAAGTATCAGCCTTGTATTCGTGGATTGGCTAATCACCAGTAGCGTACTGTGGGCTTTCAGTCAGGGCCTTCCGTAAAATACCGCAATAACTGTATCTCTTCTAAACAGTAAGAAGTAACACTCACCCGTTACTTGTAAATGAAATCCATCCTCCGATCCTTTCTGATGATACGTTCAATGACCTCCTCATGCAGTTGCGCGTCCTGCTTAAGATGAATGAGCAGCTCCTTCTCTATGGCAATAGATGCCAGTGCAGAGAGTCATGTTTGTCCGGTTGCATTCCGGGAATACATTTTGATGCGCTTGAGAGCTGAGAAAGATCGCTCAACTGATGCGGTGGACACTGGTATTGTCGCGATCAAGCATGTGACGACATAAAGCTGTGACATGCTGACTGCAAGCCCCGTGCTCCTCAGAAATGTCAGTAGGTCACTTGGACTCTTTCCCTGAAAGTTTGTCATGCTATACATCACTTTGAGCTCTGCTCTGAGTCTGCCCAGGTCAAACTCTCATCCAGGCTGCTCAGCTCTGTTTCGGGAAATGTCTGCTTGAACTTGCTAAACAGCTGTGCGTCCAGCAATGCAACAAACAATAGATCGAACAATAGATAGATCCTCAAATCGATTCCTGATTTGCGTGATGATGCTATTAGTGCTGTGTGTAGCTCTCTGTAGTGCGCGTGCGGGTCTGTTCGGCCTCCAGCTGCGCTCGGCTGTCCCGCAGCGTCCCCGGTCCTCTCATAGATGGCATCAAATTTTCCACACTCACCTTCAAGACTCTGGCAAAAATCCCAATTCTGGCCAGACTGAACTGCACATCTACGCTCTTATTTTGTAGTATTCCGAAGAGCACATCAGCAAAGTCAAAAATGCCGACGAAAGCAAAGAGAAAAAAACAGAACTCAAAGCTTTTCAACTGTGACTAGTGTCCTGATGTACAATGTACCGTTTCATGGTTAGCAATGCTACTAGTGCTGGTCCACGGAGCTGTGATGCGTTTAGATGACATGGAAAATCCAGCTACTCAGAAAAAATAACCATATTCTTTCTGGAAATATAATCGTAACGTACTGAAAAATTAATTGATTTTTTTATTATCATTAGTTTTGACTTTGACAGAGCCAGCAGAAAAGGCCCTGATGGCCCTGACAGCCCACCACTGATAATCACCCTCGATTATCAGAGACTGTGGTCTTGCAAAAGAATTCCATTGATGTGATCACTTTCTGGGCTTTTACGGACCATTTCATCATGGATATTCGATGGATTTTATTAAGGTTATATTCCATGGCAGTTAGACAGTGCTTGCGGCTGAATGTCTCATGATTGGCTGGGAGGTGTGTTAAACTGGATATCAACTATAGTTTCAGTCAGTAGTTTAACCACTTTTCTAAATCAATGGTAAAGGTATAATACACTGCTTCCTTTACCTGTACACTATGTGACTC
Organism: Gymnocephalus cernua; assembly: GCA_023631565.1. Lineage (NCBI taxonomy): Eukaryota > Metazoa > Chordata > Actinopteri > Perciformes > Percidae > Gymnocephalus > Gymnocephalus cernua. The sequence goes on along the minus strand of CM042428.1, from coordinate 8,265,682 downwards.
ACTATCAAAGCCATCCTGAACAGGGGTTACAAGATTATGACTTTAAAATCAGCGAACACTGTTTGCATCTATTGTTCGGTTACACTTTACTTGAAGGTATCTACATAAGAGTGACATGACACTGTCATGAACGTGTCATAAACATTATAAACAAGTCATAAACGTTTATGACATAACACTTCTTTTAGTAAGTGTCATTCGGTTTTTGTCATACAAGTTATGGTTAGGGTTAGAGTTAGGGTTCATGTGTCATGACTGTGTCATGACAGTGTCTTGTGTTCATGACAGTGTCATGTCACTCTTATGTAGATACCTTCAAGTAAAGTGCTACCTATTGTTCTATCAACAGTCATGTTGGAATCCAACACCAAAGAGCACATTTCCTAACTTTAACCTAGCAGTTTCAGTTGCCTAACCTGAAGAAAATGCTCATATGGGTAGTATGGATGCTAATTTAGATTTTTTTTCCTGACTGATAGCCGACCCACGTTAACTGACAAGCAGGAAACTGAGTTCCATAATCTTTTTCAGCAGTAGCCTATATCATGTAGTTCACTCCATATGTCTTTGTGAGGATGGTGAAACTATTATTTTCATGCTCCAAAAACACATAGTATACATTTGCATAAAAGGGCTTTGCAATCCATAACACATGAGACACTATCCTATCCTTGGACTGGTGTAAGGGAAGTTGTCGTAAACACAGCTAACGTTTTATGTCTTTAATGCAGAGTCAGCAGTATGTGTCCTGTACTCCTGGTTAAAATGTAAACTAGTCATGCAGATACCTTCTTATGGATTAGCTGTCACTTTCATTTTTTAATGAGGAAACTGGTATTGCATTCAAACTGGCATTAAAAAGATCTTAAAGTTGATGAAAATCGCAGGCATTATGTGTACACAAGATGTCCCTGACAGACCTCCAAAATGCCAGTCATGGCAGCAAGAAGACTTGTGACAAAGTTGTCAAAGCCTCTTTTTTTAATATAAAATGAAGAGGAGTGAAACCGAACAGGACACAAAATGGCTGCTGTAAGAATGTCTGCAGATGGGAGCTGTGTGGTGTGGTGCAAAGTCTTAAGGAGAAGTGAGGGAGGAGTGGATGATGGAAAGAAAGAGGGAAAGCAGCCAGTCAGCGGATCAGTCACTCCAGGCCTGGCCTCTCGGCGGGGGGTTGTGCTCGGGGCGAGATCACAGGCCTGCTGCCACGCCGAAGCCTTCACAGGCACACAGCGACAGATAGGAAGCTGCTGGCACCAGGTCGCCTCGCTGATTCACCCCAGCTCTGCCATCTTCTCTCTCAGCCATGTTCCACTGACAGAGCTTCACCTACACGGAGACCTGGTCTCTTCCTCTGCTTGCGGCCTCAGTTGGCCTGATCTTGGTGTCCCACTTAGCAGGTTTTGGTTTATTGCGTTTGGTCTGGCAATTCAAATTTGGACAAAAAATCCAGATATTTTTTTGCACTATGATGATCATAGATGTAGATTGGCAATTTAATCCTACTCGTTAAGTAAGATGCCAAAGATATATTCCAAAAGTTCATCTATAGCTTTGCAAAAACTCTCAATCTGATGTTACTTCAGCTGTGATTGTGACTCTTTATTTCCACACCAACTCTCAACATGCAACACATTTGCACAAAAGCAAACATAATGTAGTCATGTCTTTGTGTTTCTATGGCTTCTTACACAAATGTTGGAATTGTGTTGTTTCTTCCGACGTTTCGCTATAAAAATGAGCCTTTGACCAATGATTTCAGTGTCTGTTCAATGAAGGTATGAGCTCAAGTGCAAGGCTACAGCATGACTGTGTCATTGTTTCTGAAGAGTACCTTTTCCTCATCTTATTTAGTGATTTATCTGAGTATCCGACACAGGCTGAGGGTGCTTATTACCAGTGATGCTTGTATTGTTTTTACCTTGTGTGTGTGTGTGTGTGTGTGTGTGTGTGTGTGTGTGTGTGTGTGTGTGTGTGTGTGTGTGTGTGTGTGTGTGTGTGTGTGTGTGTGTGTGTGTGTGTGTGTGTGTGTGGTTCTATACCACAGAAGCAGCTTTGAGTACTGTGTCTGTCAGAGGACAGATTCTTGTCACCGTGATAGCGTCACAACGTGCAAGATGCAGTCATGAAACTTTACAAGTGTATTTCTGAGATCAAAAGGGCACCGGAAGTAGGGCAGTAGTACCCCCACTTCAAAGCCCTGTCCCGATTTGGCGTTACAGCTGGTGTAGTCTGGATCAACAGAAGTACGTTTCCAGGATAATTGCCTGGTGACAACAAACTTCAAGCTAGAAACATGCTGAAAATGGTTTTGAAGAAAATTTGGATGGTGCAACAAGGCAGGCCTGCTTGGTTCTTTCGGGAATGATTGTAAAGATTTACAAATAATATTTGTACGTCAGTCCCTCTCTAACTGGGACATTTTGGGACCGATTGGTGGGATTGTTGTGGAAGAAGTACACACAGCGATACACTGGTAAGAGCTAATGAGGGTTAACCATGTATCAAGCTAATTTAAATAGCTGACGTTACTGTATTCTGTGAACAGTTATCTTCATTTATTATATAATATGTGGCGTTTTCTTTTGTGGAGTGCAAATGTTCCACCAAAACAAGTTCCTTCCCGAGACTATTTAGCAGACCATTGTGATTGGTTTAAAGAAATGTAAACATCCCAGAGCGTTTTTTTCTCCTATCCCAGAATGCATCTGTGGTGTAGCCAGACCTTCCTACGCAGCACTGTGGAGATAGAGCTTGCAATGCACCATTCATCGGCTGGTGTGATCCCATGAATATTTCTTTACATCTACAACCCTGCTACTGTTGTCAATAAACATGATTACTGTGGTTGAACAGCTATTCAGCTAATGTTTTGCAATGAGCAGAATACACCTTTGACTTTCTACTTTGTCAAATCTGAGGTAAAATAGAGCTCATATTCAATCACTATGATGAGATTTGATATGATTGTTTACTTCCAAGAATAACATCTGTCTTGTACAACTTATAAATGGCCCCTTGGCATCTCAGCCCTCTTAAACAAAGCCTTTTCTTTCATTTCTCTTCCCATTATTCTCCCGCCGCCCATCCATTCTGCTGTGACCCTGACTGTTGAAAGTCAGTCGGCTTCTATTAGTATCAGCCCCGCTCATCATTATCCATCAATTAGACTGGCAACAGTTAGGGCCCACAGAGAAACATCTGCAGCCTTTTGGCTGTGTTTCTGCATGGCTGCCGTGCTCGGAGCTCCATGTGCCTCGCAGAGCTCCCTGTTCAGAGAAGGCTGGTCTAAATAAAGCAGTGGGAGAGTTTCAAGGTTGAAGCTTGTAACACCTGTGTAAATGGCAGTAACAGGACTAGGGCTCGCTGTGGTACCTCAGTCACACCCCACCTCAACCCTGGCGTGAATTATGCTTATTTTTTCCTACAAACTTATTTTATACGATTTTTTGGGGGGGTTAGAATAAATGAAATGTGCAAAGTAAAAACTGTCAAGTAGTGAAACTCAGCACTGCGTGCTAACCCGAGAATCAACGCTCTGCAAAGTAAGAAAACGCATGCATATAGACATCTTCACCAATTTAACAAGACATAGCTGCAAATACAGGAAACCCAACCAAATACGGAAACCCACATGTAATAGAGAAAACACAACTAAATATAGAAGAATATAGAGATGGAAGAAGACATACTTTATTCATGCTTAAGGCAAAATTAAAGTTTTCCACCATTATAAGGAGTACACACACAGGCCCAAAATACACACATGCAAACAGGACTGATACACATCAATACATGGAGAGATGCCAGAGCGAGGGGGCAGCCACTGGGGGTTTGAGGCTTGCTAAAGGGCACCTCGGCAGTGCCCAGCAGCTGAACTGGCACCTCTCCAGCTACCAGTCCACGTTCCGTACTTAAACCGGCAATCATCTAGTTCTCAAGCCACTCCCCATGGGCTTAGCTACTGCTGCTGAAACACGCTGCAAGTAGCACAGGCACACACCGACGGTGTGGGGACACTTAAAAGTGATGCACATGGCTGGAACACGCTTGTTGTTGCCATGGTGTTTGGCTTATGAAGTCATTGAAGTCAGCTATCCTTCGGAGATGTTGTGAAGTGGGTTTAAATAAAATCTTTTTTTACAGGACAAACATGTTCATATCCTGCTGATACAGTACTGCAGTGCTGAATATATTCAAAATACAAACAGATGACATGTAAATGTGCCTGTTTACTTCTTGTAATTGTCACTTGTAAAACACACATCCCTTCCATCTGTTTGGCATAGTAAAAAATTGTTTTCCTTACCTAGTTGCTTATTAAAAATGATTACTTATTATACGGCAATCACTACGGTATCAGGCTTTCTAACAACCTCCATAGTAAGTGTTTGAAGGGCTTTCAGAAATAACCAGTTGATGTAACATAATTTATCACTTCATTTGTTGCTGTGATGGTCAGTTGTTTTCAACAAAACTCAAAATCCCTACCATGCAGTGCTCGGTCTAAGTTTACTAGCTGAATGGATGGTAAGAATAAATGTATTCATCATTAAATTGAGAAAGACCGCAGCTTGGAACATACTGCCAATCTGACACCTAAAAGATTTGTGTCATGGACTTTGACAAGTGCCCATGGCAGAACATGCTGCTTTGCACCAAGAGCATCAGAAGCCTTACTCTTTATTAGGATCCCCATTAACTGGTGGCTCATTGGCTGCTGCATCTTCCCGGGGCCCATGCTCCAGACTTAAATAAATCCGAAGCCTACGGGACTATCTGATGAGGCCCGCATGATTAAACTTCCCAAGCACGACTGTGTGGGCACCGCTGAACTGCAGCAGAACCACCCCTCTGCTTTAGAGAAGTGCCCACTCTGTGCTATGTGTCATTTTCTAATGAACACATGACATGAACATCTTCAGATTAGAGACGTGGCTCTGCTGAGGATTTGTTTGTCAGCCTTGTCCCTCTGGCCTCTCCTTCAACAATCCACAAGGAAACTCTGTCATCATGATACACTGCAAGGATGACATCACCCGCTGTTTCTGCCAAATACCACATGAGCAAAGTCAAAGGATCCCAACCCGTTCTCACTCCCAACTCGTCAAATACTGACGCTTGGTCAGTGGCTCTCAGCGTCAGATACCGACGCAAAAATCACCCTTTAATGTCTGTATGGAACACACCAGGCAGAGCAGCAGCTCGAATACGGCGCTGTAAGATGACGTAGTATTAAACGACAATGGTAGAGAGTAGTATGAAAGACCGAAATGCCGCATAGGGATGTTGGTTAGGGTGGTGGATGGGTCAAACAACATAGGACTTTCACCCGTTCTGGTGCCGTGTGTCACTGAAGCGTACATTTTGTAACCCCACCTACCATCTTTCCCTAAACCTAACTGTCCCGTTCTTGTGCCACATGTCAGTTAAACATTCCTCCCAACACAGAGCGTCAAAAGTGCCCCGACGCCAAGAGCCCCGACATTTAGATATGACGCTAAAGGAGACTTTTAGCTACAAAAACAAACACCAAAGGCACATGACCTAGCGTCAGTATTTAACGTGATGGGAGTGAGAATGTGTTGCCCGTTCTTGTCCTGCGTGTCACTTAAACGTACTGTACAAACCAGAGTGTCAAAAAGTGACGCCAAGAGTCCCGACCAAGTACGGTGCAAAATTATGCCAAAGGGCTAGACCCTTAAGGCAACTTTTTGTGTCAATAACAAACGCCAAAGGCACCTGACCAAATGTTGCTTTTTGACGCAATGGGAGTGAGAATGTGTTGATGGATTCATTGTTTTGAGTGTTGAAATGTTCACATCTTTTCTGATGTGGGTGTTATAAAGTTAACGAGCTCAATAAGACCGTTGGTAGATGATATGTACTGTGTGCTTGTGTGTCTACAGCAATGGTACACCAGCACTATGAACCTGCTAGGAACATGGCTGACTGACCGTATGGACCTGCAGCTTCACCTTTATCAGCTGAAGATCCTCATCAGGATTGTCAAGGTGAGAACAGCTGTCATTGACATTTCTAAACCGCTTATATCAATGCAAGCAAAATGTATTGTTATGGGAATGTTCTCAAGAATCAATGACACAGTTATCAAGGTAAGAGACTCTTTTATAACTCTGGTACATTATAACATTTCACTGCTGCTTCCAACATCATTTGACATTTATTATTGTAAAAATGGATTTGTCTCCTCCATTCACACTCAGGGCCAGATGTACTAACGCTTTTGCGCCCACTTCAGGCGTATTTGTGTCGCAACGTGCGCGTAAAATCATGGCGAGGTATGTACAAACAGGCCGCAATGATGTAAAAGCGCAAACTGCATGTCGTGGGAGCTGAAAAGGGCAAATTGCGTTTTTCGTGTCATGCATATTTATTCATGGGAGGGTCGCGGGGAAAGTGGGAGTTTACCGTAAAGAGATGGGAGGGGAAGCGTAAAGAGCGCTTAATTACGTATTCCGCGGTATGTACAAAAACCGCCAGTGAAAATTCTCCGCCTCTTAAAAGCAGGTGTAAACCTGGAAGCGGGTTTCCTCACATATGCCTCCTGGTGAAATGACAGCAGTAATCCGAGCAAGACGAAGACATAGGCCAAGGAGACGAGCTGAAAGGAGTTTTGCCACAAGGATCACAGATTAAGCAGCCATGCAAGATTACAGTTACTGGAAGAAATCAAAGATGACATCGAATCTCCGACTCAGAGTTCACATTCCAGCAGTTGTTAAACTCCTCGCTACATTACAAATATTGGCATCAGGATAATATCAAACAGTCATAGCATCAGCAGTGGGAATATCGCAGTCTGCACTCAGCCGTATCATAGCACCAGTACTTACAGTTTACGGTATAGTGGGCGGAGAAAGGCGCTAATTACGGATGACCTGCAGGTTTGGTAAATATGGCGTAAACTATGGTATCATTGCGTTCGCTATCTGCGGGTGAGCCATGGCGCTGATAACGCTACGTTCGCAAATGTACGTACATCTGGCCCTCAGTGTGGTGTTTTTGTCAGTTACACTTTTTTTAGTTTAGCCTTCCTGGTAGAGTGGAGGCTTTTAACAGTGAGTGGCAGCGATTCAACAAAACTGTGTATTGCAATTTTCCCGATGTATCCAAAAACATTTACATAGGAATAGCCAATTTGCTATATTAAAAACTTGAATGTGTCAACAACTGAAATAATGTATTTAAGTGGTTTTATGAAATACAGTTTGTACAGGTTGCAACATTGATTTAAAGCCACTGTCACTCTTACAGCCGGCCCTGTTGCATCATGTTCAAACATTCAAAATGAAAAAGATTAGGGTCATTCACGTTTTTGTGACCAGTCATTTCTTTTTGGAAATAAAGATTACCTTTTTCCTTACACATCCAATAAATTCAAATTTATTCATAGTATCAAAACATAACAAAGGTTATTTCAAGACACTTTACACATAGAGTAGGTCTAGACCACACTCTGTAACTAAGTCCCAACAATTCCAACAATTCCCCCAAGCTTTTCGTGCAACAGTGGCGAGGAAAAACTTCCTTTTAGGCAGAAACCTCGAACGGACCCGGGCTCTTTGTGGGCGGCATCTGCCGTTGCTGGTTGGGGGTGTGATGAACAGTTGCAATTAAAGTAATAATAAAGTTGTAGCAGTACAGGGCGTAGTAGGGCGTAGCAGTTAGTAGCACGGCCAAGCAGGGCACAGCAGGTCATAGTAGGGCATAGCAGGGCCTAGCAGGGCATAGTAGGGCATAGCAGGGCATAGTAGGGCATAGCAGGGCATAGTAGGGCATAGTAGGGCATAGCAGGGCATAGCAGGGCATAGTAGGGCATAGTAGGGCATAGCAGGGCATAGTAGGGCATAGCAGGGCCTAGCAGGGCATAGTAGGGCATAGCAGGGCATAGTAGGGCAGAGCAGGGCCTAGCAGGGCGTAGTAGGGCATAGCAGGGCATAGTAGGGCAGAGCAGGGCGCTAAGCGGGACCACGGCAGCAGCTGCAACCATGATTTAGGTGCCACCCTAATTCAAGGAAAACTGCGAGGTGAGAAAACAATGCTTTGATAAATTTTTTTGTGTTTTTATACTTTTTATACTTTTTTTTCGAAGTTTGACATTTTTGTTTTCTCAAATGTTAATTTTTTTATTTTATTTTTTTTATTTTTTAATACCCCAATCTGTATAGGAGCCAGTAAAAATTGTCTTCAGGCAAGTAGATTTTTTTTCACTTGCCCGACATCAGGCAGAATTTCTGGCGGCACCAGAGCAATCGTGGATATAGACTAGAGATCCGGCAGCTCAGATCACATGGGGACTCCCTTTTGAGACTGATACAGTGAAACACAATGGTAGCGGAGTAGAAGTAGAAAGTGACATGGAAAGAAAAGACTCAAGTACAAGTACCTCAGCATTTGTGAAGTGCATCTAATTGAGTAGATGTACTTACTAGTTACATTCCACCACTGGTGAACCTTAAACCCTCTGATTGTTTTGTTTGTTTGTGATAGAAAAAGTACCGTGACTTCCGCCTTCAAGGGGTGCTGGACTCCACGTTGAACAGCAAGATGTATGAGACAGTGAGAAACCGGCTAACCTTGGAAGAAGCCACTGCCTCGGTGAGGGAAGGAGGGATGCAAGGCGTTTCCATGAAGGACAGTGATGAAGATGACGACAACTAGATCATGGGCCTGAAAACTAGTAAAAAGTCAAAGCTTTTCAGAGGGGGGAGTGGTATACTGCCTGAGAACCCAGGCAGCCATGCCTACAGACTGGCCCAACTTTTCCCCTCCATTCCTTGCTGTTTCAGTTTTGTCCATTCCTGTAATAGTTCCACATTTCTGTCTGAATACAAGCAGAAAATGCATTTTGTGTCTTTAAACACTTGCAACATGCGAGGCTGTCCTATCAGTGCTATTCATTTAGAAATTCCCCATGTAGGCTCATCAAGCTTCAATTCCTCAAAACTAAAACTCAAATGTGGGAAAATGAGTTTCCAGAATATCCAAAAGAGGCTAAAATGTGACAGGAGTGTGAGACAAGCACAGATGTGACCGTGAACCAAGCGAAGCAAAGCGGTCTCACGAATAGAATGAGAATGACAAGCAAGTGACTGCTTCTATATGGAGTTCATTCAAAATATTTTGTTGTACTTTCATTTTGTGCAACCCAAAATGTCCACAGTCTTTGTACAGGAGCTTTTCTGTTGCTTGTCGCTTAGACTGAAAAGTACACAGAGCAGGTTCTTTACTTTACGCTGTTCTGCTAGAGAAGAACTTATGAAACACTCAATTGATCCAGACCTCTATACTGTGGTGAAATAGTGAAATAGATACAGGTGTCTGTTTTTTTTAAGTCTGCCAATGTGCATAATGAACTTTTCACTGTTGAAGTCATATTGCGATTGATCCAAATGGCACAGATAGTTACTTGTTGGTTTAAAGGAAAACGCCGACTTATTGGGACATTATCTTATTCACCGTAACCCCAACAGTTAGACAAGTCGATACATACCCTTCTCATCTCTGTGCGTGTTGTAACTCTGTCTGACGGCTCCACCGTTAGCTTAGCCTAGCACAGATCCTGGAGGTAACCGGCTCCAACTAGCCTACTGCTCCGAGTAAGTGACAAAATAACGGCAACATGTTCCTATTTACATGTTGTGACTACTTGGGCGGAGTGATACGCTGCAGCTCTGAGCAGAGCTGCAGCGTATCACTCCACCCAAGTAGCACTGCTTCCCTTTCTGAGAATATAGTTCCCAGTTTGTATACAGTTAGAAGATGGCTGTGTCTCAAGTGACGTTGTTATTTCTACACGCTGTGACTATACAAATCACAACATGTAAATAGGAACATGTTGCCGTTATTTTGTCACTTACTCAGAGTAGTAGGCTAGATGGAGCCGGTTACCTCCAGGATCTGTGCTAGGCTAAGCTAGCGGTGGAGCCGTCAGACAGAGTTACAACACGCACGGAGATGAGAAGGGTATGTATCGACTTGTCTAACTGTCGGGGTTACGGTGAACAAGCTAATGTCCCAATAAGTTGGCGTGTTCCTTTAAGGTCCAAAACAGAGTTGAAACAAAACATTCATAAAATATTTCCTAAATTACCCCTGAATGTTCTCTGTTTTGTCCTCAGGTTTATGACCAAGGCTACACATTTGTCTGTATGCTAAAATATGTGCAGTTGCATTGTTGCAAAAGGTGTGTATATGCTCTCATATTACATTTTTTTGGTAATGGGTTTGCATCATGTCTCGACCAAACAAAATGTGTAAAGTCCTCATATTATGCTTTTTGGCTTTCCCCCTTTCCTTTATTGTGTTATATATCTTTTTTGTGCACGTTATAGGTTTACAAAGTGAAAAAGCTCAAAGTCCCCCCCAAAGGGACTTACCATCTCCAACAGAAAACACTGTTCACAAACTGCTCCAAACAGCTCTGTTGTAGTCCAGCCTTTACTTCAGAGACAAACGTGGTCACTTTGGAACACACGTTATAATGCTCGCCTAGCTGCTAGCATGGCACGCCCTCACACTCTGCAACTGACTAGCTAGTAGTACTTACTGAGCATGTGTGACTCCCAACAAAGATGGAACAGAAGTGAGATGTCTCACTGTAGCTATAACAGAGAGCTCAACACACAGGGTGAAAAGAGGAGCTGCAGCAATGTGTAGTACAGCAGAAATATGGTGGTTTTTGAAAATTAACTACAAATTAATTAATGTAAGCCTATTCTTATATAACCTCTTAATACAATTATGAAACTGAAACTGAGCATAATATGAGCACTTTAAAATGATGTGCTGTGATATGATGTGATGCAGTTTTTGTCAGACAGCAAACGGAATCCAAGGCATTGTCAACAATAAAGTTGCTGGGTGCACAAAGTGAGTAATTTTAGTAAAAATGGGACAAAAGCTAAGAATATCATTAAGCCAACATTGACATCTCAAGAAAGCATTCTATCATTTTGAGAAGTCCCATTCTTCGGCCTCTTACCTGGTGACGTATGAGATCATGATCAATGTCATCACTCATCTCACCTCTCCGAATTACGCCTAATATGATGTAAAAGGGTCTAGGTTTTTGCATGTGTGGAGCATAATTTAAAAGCATTGAATTGAATTGTATTGAATAAATGCAAAATATTTGGCAGTTTGTTAGTAGTTGTCTGCTGGCTAAGCCATGCTAGTCAGGTTTACCAAGCTCAGACAGTGTCATCGGTATGGCAAACCCTAGTCTCGCTTTGCCAGACCCTCCTCCAAAGCGCGCTGAAGGAGGGTCTGGCTACTCCACATAGCATTCAGGGATGGGAGGAAAACATGCTCTGGTTTGATGGCATTTCTTTAAACCAATCAGAATCGTCATGACCAGCGCTAAGCTCCACGCAGAGCGGCTGCAAAATAGTTGTGCGAGAGAAAACTCAGATTGGACAGATAGTCTAGCTAGCTGTCTGGATTACCCTGCAGAGATCTGAGGAGCAGTCAACCATAGTCCTCATAAATCCACCGAATTTAAAATTCCAACACAAAGAAAGCGGAAGGAAACAGAAAATACATGCATCCGCAGCACCGGAGCAATCCCGGAAGTGGAACGTCAAGGATATAGACTAGGCAAACCCAAATAAGAAAGTTTGAGTTTCAAGAGCTTGAAGAGCCTAGTGTTTAGTTTATTTTAGTTTATTGGTTTAAACATGTACAAATACTACAGATTAATATACACATAGTCAATAAATGATTTGATGGAGGGATGCAAAAAAAACTCAGATGGGGCTTAATCTGGGTACTCTCCAATGCATAACCCAATTAAAATAGAAAGAAACTAAAATACTGAAAAAAGAAAAGAGAAAAAAAGCCCAAACTAAAATTACACACAGTATCAAAAAACAGAATAAAGGCCGAAAGGTAAACAATATCAGGAGTTACATGGGTTAACAAAGACATCCCATAGGGATAACATTGCACAGACAAAAGCAAACCTTTAACAGCTTTCTGAAATTGGTCGTGTTAGCTTTGGAAAATTTCCTTTGTGTCCCGCATGTCACGTTTCCTAAACTCAACCGTTGCTTTCTCGCGATAAAACGCTTTCTCACGTTTCCATCACTTTCTTGCGATGACACGCTTTCTCGCGATAGAGAGACAGCGTAGACATACACGCGGATAGCTCAAAATGTGTACAGATAACACGCCACTTGGCTTAAGAGAGTGGGCGTGTATGTTTACGCGGTCATGATATCACGTTGCAACTGAAGTTGAGATGTTCGACAGATAAGGGGCCTGAGTTTGAAGTTATTTTGAATGGCATGATGATTATTATTATGTAACTGTAAAAATAGATTTCATTATAGAATTAATCCTGTGTGATTATGATCCCCTGTTTGGGAATGTTACCGTTTTCCAGCAAGTAACAGCAACACTGGGAAGAAGTGTTGTCTGGGATGATGAATGATCAGATATTTTTAACCAAAGTTGGGTACGTCTCTGGAAACAGCTGTCTTTCTGCTCTGATTTTGGGTAAGACGGCAAACAAAATGTTAAAATCTTCTTTTAACAGTGACTCCCAACCTCCATAGGGCCAAGTTGTGGTTCTGCAGTGGAAAATGTATGAAACAAATAATTAACTCTGTCTCAGTACCATCTGATGGATGGCTTCAATAGAATCCCATATGGCCTCCAGCTATACATTTTACTCTACTATCACTTATGTTTATGTCACAAGTTCTTCCGTTTCAGAGTGAGAAAGCTGCGTGTACCGTCTACACACAAGGTGCAACTGTATTAGTCATTGAAGAATGAGTGTCAAACTGCCTGCATATAAATGTATCAGTGCCAACACAAGCTGTATCTTGCTGTTGAAGGAAACACTAACTGCTTGTGGTCTCACTTCTTCGAACGGTGGTACTTTGATTTCCACATCAACCTAAAACCTCTGATGTGTCCCTCTCTTTATTCTGCTTAATAGATACGTTAGCAACACACATATAGTTTTGGTTTTTATCACACCGATAGACCTGTTTTCAACCTTATCCATGTTTAAATTTTAAAACAAATGCTCTATTTTGGTCAAAGTTGTTGATTTGCCATCTGTTCTTCATTCCAGGATGTATGATAGGGCTAATCCACATTTTTATATTATGGAATGATGGGAAGTGGAGTCTGCCTGTACTTTCCCTCTGTTAGCTGTTTTCTGTACTGTATTCCTAGAGCTGTGTGTCGCCCTGTGTGCAAGTACTGCATGTCCCCAGTATTCACTCCCGTAGTTGTTTTTCGCTCCATGTATGAAGTAAGCGGTGGGTTCATTGTGCTTCTATCTTCTAGAAGAGCCCACCATGGCCCAGAACATTGAAATAAAGGTGATTGGCAAACGTGGAAAGAACGTGTCCCCTCGTTCCTTGTTGTTCATGTCAATTGACTGATTAACTGACTGAATTCATTCATTCATTCATTCAACCTTTATTTACCCCCGAGAGATCACTGTTGGGCAGCCCTCATTTACAATGACATTGAGTCAGTTACAAAGACATAGAAGGGAAACAAAAACAAAACAAAAACACTGAAAAGGAAGCGACACCATTAAAAGAACATAGAAAGCCACTAAAACTTTCTGAATTGGAAAAACAGTTTGATGGACAAATCAGGACAAGCAGGATGGAAAAGAAAATACAACTATGTAAATCAATTACAAGTCAAAGTTTGGAGGTTCAAAATACCATTTCCAAAATGTCCGTTTTTTTCCTTTATTCCGAAAAAGACGATATTCCAACTAAGTTGTTTACACAGCTAATGAAGGTGAATATTCCACTAATATTCCCGTTTACATGCAGCCGTGCTAAATACGATTTTTTCAAAGTTTTCCAGCGGTGGAGGACTTGTTGGAGCGTGTGAACACAGCCTCCCTCTTTCATTCCTTCAACCAGCTTCTTGAAAAGGTCGGCGTAGCAATGTGTGTGAATATCCAAAAACCTGTTGATATCCAAGTCTTTGATAATGTTTAAAGTAGCTGGTTCTTCTTATCAGGTCTGCAGCCTTGAAAACTGTTGGCTGGTTGGTTTGTGTACAGTAACCATAGCAGCGCAGAGAGCTGACCATAAGCCGTAAACATGCAAGAGACCGTAAACTGCAGTAAAAACCCTGACTGAGACACATATTCTGAATGCACTGTATACATGTCCAAAGAATGCCTCTAAAACCCAAATAATACTGTAATATCTCACATGTCTTAATCGGAAAATGGCCTTATTCATAATATCCAACCGGAATGTGCTGTTTACATGACCGGTATCAAATTTGGAATATTGTCATATTCGGAATAATAGTGAAATATTGGTGTGCATGTAAACGTAGCCAGTGTCTGGTGCACTGGTGATTTGTTCAAAAATCTTTGAATTTCTTATAGAAATGTTATAATAAGTATTACATTAAGTTTCAACGTTTGCTATTATTGTTACTTGTACTATTTTGCCCAAAGAGCGAACCACTATGACTGGACAAGGATTAGGATTGGGCATTGAGAAGCGGTTCCAACTTTGAATCGTTAAAAAAATTACGATTCAAATGGAATTGTTTTTTTTATTGGAATCGTTTGAAAATTTTGGTTTTGAATCCGATCATTGGTTCCAAATATAGCACCTGCAACTTTTGGTTTCCATAGTGCCCTCCGTACTTCCAGTTGTGTTGCAGCCTGTAAGCGGCACTCTAGTGTGGCTTTATTTTACGTTGAAAAAGAAGATAATGCTGTATATCCCCATTGAATCATGTTCATGTTTCAACTCTCCCTCAAAGAATCTGAATCGAGAATTGATAAGATCCGGAATCGAAAGGAAGAATCAGAATTGAAATCAGAATTGTTAAAATCAAAACGATGCCCAACCCTAACATGGATGTTGTGTCAGCAGACTGCAAAAAATACATATTTGTTAATCCGTGGCCTCTCCCCCCACCCAACAGCAACATTTTCTTAAGAAGTCTGAGATTAATGCTGTGGATTATAGCATCAGTCATCTTAAGAGGTGATATTATCATGGAGAAGGAGATTGAAAGAATTGCCAGAGATCAAATCAGCAATGACCGAAATATCAAATCAAGAGGCCAAGAGGACAAGATGGAAGCTGATACTAAAGACAGGAGGATTAATAGAAGATATACTACAGTCCCAAAATAAGAGAAGACAGAAGATCTTTTAATTATGTTATAGAAGCGGGGGGGGGGGGGGGGGGGGGACAAATCCTTCTCAGAAGAATACAGAAACAACAGATTTCAGATGAGAGTGGGGGGAAATGAGGTTAGTGAAATTCGACTTTCTCCCTGGTGATACTAATGCTTAATGCAACAAAAGGTTTATTCAGATGTAGTTGTTGGTCTAACATGTTGGAATTATTATGCAATTAGGCTGTTCATATACAAGGTATGGTTAACCAGTAGACAAACCAACACTATTATTGTGCTGGATAATAATATTAGAAAGTTGGGTCAAACGATAGTGGTTGACGGATTGTAATTAGTATGAGGGGCTGTTTAAGACACTCCTTTAGTGAAAGGAGAATGTATGAATGTGAGAGTGAAAATAGATGTATGTGAAAAAAGAATGTATGTATGTATGTAAGAGTGAAAATGCATGTATGTGAAAAAAGAATGCATGTATGTGAGCGTACCAGAAGGAATAATGTCTTATACGGCCCCTCATAATTTTGCCCTGTGGTTTGATGCGTTTCTAGGGAAGGCAAGGCCTCTTTGTTTCTATAGCACAATTCAGATGACACATTAAAGAGCAGTTAAAAACAGAGGACAATTAAAAATATACTGTAACAGAAAATAAATTTAGACAGATATGAAATACAAGAACACAGTGGTGGAATGTAACTATTACATTTACTCCAGTACTCCTGTACTTAAAGCCCCAGTGTGTAAGAATTTCTTCCATCTAGCGGTGAAATTGTATATGACAACCAACTGATCCATCCCGAGTGCATTCTAACTCCTACGGTGACCGAACCCGACATTAGCGACAACCGTCCGTGAGTGTCCCTTCCAGTGTAATAATAGTTTTACGTTATTTTGGAACCATTTCAATGCTATCATCAGCTATCAGGTTCCCAAACATATGCAAGCTAATGTTAGTAAAGTATCAGTGTGTTATTATTAGTATTGTGTATATTGTACGAGATTAATAGTGTAAGGCAATGTTTACAGCGTAGGAAAGAAGCAATGGAGGTTTGTGTTTTTAATATATTTCTCTGAGCAGAATGAAGAATGTAAATGAAACTGAAATGATCTCTTACAACCCCAAATCAGAAAAAGTTGGGACAGTATGAAAAACACAAATAAAAAAAAACGTAGTGATTTCTAAATGTACTTTCGACTTGTATTTCATTGCAGACAATGTGAACATAAAATATTTCATGTTTTGTCTGGTCAACTTAATTTCATTTGTAAATATACATCCTTTCCTGTCATTCAGACCTGCAACACATTCCAAAAAAGGTTGGGACAGGAGCAATTTAGGGCTAGTAATCAGGTAAAATGGTTAAATAATGATGTGATTTGAAACGGGTGATGTCAACAGGTGATTGTAATTATGATTTGGTACAAAAGCAGCATCCAAAAAAGGTCTAGTCCTTTAGGAGCAAAGATGGGCCGAGGATCGCCAGTTTGCCAACAAATACGTGAGAAAAGTATTGAAATGTTTAAAAACAATGTTCCTCAAAGAAAGATAGGAAAACATTTTCTTATTTCACCTTCAACAGTGCATAACATAATTAAAAGATTCAAGGAATGAGGAGGAATTTCAGTGCGTAAAGGACAAGGGCGCAAGCCTAAGCTGAACAACCGTGATCTCCGATCCCTCAGGCAGCGCTGCATCAAGAATCGTCATTCATCTATAAGCAATATCACCACATGGGCTCAGGACTACTTTGGCAAACCTTTGTCAAGTACGACAATACGTAGTTACACAAATGCCAGTTAAAACTGTACTGTGCCAAAAGGAAGCCCTATGTTAAAAGTGTCCAGAAGCACCATCGACTTCTCTGGGCATAGGAGGCATCTGGGATGGACCATCACACAGTGGAAATGTGTACTGTGGTCAGATGAATCAGTATTGCAGGTATTTTTTGGGAGAAATGGACGCCGTGTGCTCCGGACCAAAGAAGAAAAGGATCATCCAGACTTTTACCAGCAACAAGTCCAAAAGCCAGGGTCTGTCATGGTATGGGGTTGTGTCAGTACCCTTGGCAAAGGTAACTTGCACTTCTGTGATGGCACCATTAATGCTGAAAAGTACATAGAGATTTTGGAGCACAATATGCTGCCTTCAAGAAGACATCTTTTCCAGGGACGTCCATGCATATTTCAACAAGATAATGCAAAACCACATTCTGCACACATTACAAAGTCCTGGCTGCGGAGGAAGAGGATACGGGTACTTGACTGGCCTGCCTGCAGTCCCGACCTGTCTCCAATAGAGAATGTGTGGCGCATTTTGAAGCGCAAAATGTGACAACAAAGGCCCCGTACTGTTGCCCACCTTAAGACTTGTTTGCAGCAAGAATGGGACAAAATTACACCTGAAACACTTCATCACTTGGTGTCTTCAGTCCCTAAAGGTCTTTTAAGTGTTGTGAAAAGGAATGGCAACATTACAAAGTGGTAAATGCTTTACTGTTCCAACTTTTTTTGAAATGTGTTGCAAGAACCAAAATAGGAATTTTGTTTTTTTGAAACAAAAACAATAAAAATCATGAGGAACACATTAAATGATGTGCTGTTGTATTGTCTGCAATGAAATACAAGTCAAAGTACATTTAGAAATCACTACTTTTTTTAATTTGTATTTTCCATACTGTCGCAACTTTTTCTGATTTGGGGTTGTAGTATCTCCATCGTTTACACGCTGCTGTTCTAGTAGCTAGTCTGTGTTACAGATCCATGACGTGAGTTGTCTGCCAGGGAAATCACAGCACATATGATTACGTTTATGTTACAAGGTAGACAATCCTTTTTCATCATTGACACGAGGAAAAGTATCCTAGACGTCGTTTTAGCGTTATGCACAACCATGCTATAGTTAGCCAAGCAAGTAGCAACTATAAAACATTTACACAAATAGGCAGAATTACCTGTTGAGAAGAAAGCAGGCAACTTTTACCCTTCAACCCTTTTAAAATCCTTGCTCCTCATCAGCTCTTTCCATCTTGGAAAAGCCACAACAATATTAACTTTGGTCGCGTTGCTTTGCCTGTCACAGTGTCATTTTAATTTCCTCGGCGACTCAGTTACATGTCCTCGATAATAGACGCAACAGGCTTTCAAATCTGCCGGCAGTGAGTCACAAGTAATCTTCTCCCCCTCCCTCCCTGGCATACGTCACAGTCAGTGCCACTGAGTGAAAAGCGCGACATGTGGAGCAGTATAGCCTGTAAGTCCCTTACAGCCTACCGTATTTTAAGATGGCGCATGGCTATGGAGCGTCTACCCCAGTTCATGTAAGCGCAAATGTAAAATTTCAAGCCAATAGAAATACTTGGAATTGATATTGGTCAATATTCATAAAAAAGGACAAGTTTGTGAAGGGCAATACAGATTTTTATAATAAACAACTACAAATGTTACACACTGGGGCTTTAAGTACAAATGTTGAGGTATTTGTACTTTACTTCAGTCTTTTTCTTTTCATGCCACTTTCTACTTCTACTCCGCTATTTCAGAGAGAAATATTGTACTTTTTACTCTCATTAAATCTCATTCATCTGACAGCTTTAGTTACTAGTTACAGTACTTGACACATTAGGATTTATTCACACAAAACACATTTAGTTTATAAAATCTGATGTTTTATTCTAAATGAAACTAGCCAACAATATAACGGCCTATACGTCCAGCTGAAATGATTAGACCATTAAACACACAACTGTTTGGATCCTTTACACTTTCTAAAATGGAAGGATTAAGGAACACTCAGAATAAGGACACGTTTTCTGTGTGAGGTAGAAGAGAAGATGATCATGCACACAACTCAAGTGAATGCCTTTGTTATTATTTGTATTATTTTATATTATTATTATGAGAGTCATGTATAATTATTGATATCATTTCCCAGAGATAAACTGGGAGAATGTGATTCCTGAAGTTGACGTGATGCGAGAGAGACGACGTATCACTTTGTTGGAGTTATTGAAACAACAATCCACTAGTGATTGCACAGTAGTGTCGCAGAGTTGAGGTTCTTCCCTAACAAAGGATATTTGGAGTACACACGCCTGATAACACGTCTTGCATTGCCAGACCTTCCTACACAGCGCCGTGAAGGAGGGTCTGGCTAATCCACACAACATTCCCGGATGGGAGGAAAACGTGCCCTGGTTTATTGGCATTTCTTTAAACCAATCACAATCGTCTTGGGCAGCACTAAGCGCTGGACGATGCAAAATAGCCTCAGGAAGGAACTTGTTTTGGTGGAACATGTGTACGTTCAAAAGTTGTTTTAGTCGTGCAACAGAAAGCTCAGATTGGACAGATAGTCTAGCTAGCTGTCTGGATTTACCCTGTAGAGATCTGAGGAGAAGTTTACCATAGTCCTCAGAAATCCACCAGAGTTTAGAACACTAACACAAAGAAAGAGGAAGGTGACGGACATCTGGCCGAGAAGCGGGACATCCGGCAAAATATCCGGCAGCACCAGAGCAATACTGGAAGTGGAACATCTTCGATATAGACTAGATACAACTTCATTTTGGTCTATCGGCAAGCTACTCACAGATGTAATGTTAATTAGTGATAGCTGATATGACCTGTTTGTCATCTTAACCGGTGAAACCGACAGTCAGTGCCGGCTGACGGAAGTAGAAGCTGCTCCCTTAATGTTTTCTACACTGATCTTTGCGAATAAGGAGAGAGAAGGAGGAGAGAGAAGGAGAGATTTGTCAGCGTCATTACTCAGTGAATCTGTGCATTTTTCCGACCTCCAGTCCCAGTCCCTCACACCACTCCACCACCATCATTTCTCAAACTAACTCACGGAATTTTCAATCGCATAGCCCATGGTGAAATGCTTACCCAATGCTGCCCATGGTGAATTTGACAAATCACAGCACAGTACATTTCCTAGCCATCCTTTATTTAATTTCCTAGGGGCTTTGTCAGCCGCCACTGTAAACAAGAACATGTTCTTAAAAGAGAAATAAAAAGACTTGATCAGATTCATTGTATCCAGTACGATCCATTATAAAATGCTAATGCTTATAAAATACCAAATTGCTTGGAACACCAGATTATAACACAAATAGCATTTTTGGGGGGGCATTTACCCCCTTTAACGGCTAGGACTGCTTGATATGAAAGGGGAAGAGAGAGGGTGAAGACATGAAGGAACTCATTACAGGTCGGACTAAAACCCTGGACCGTCTGCGTCGAGGAATTTACCTTTATACGTGTGCGCCTGCACTAACCCACTGAGCAAACCTGGCCACACAAACAGCATCTTTCTTATTTCATTGGACATTAATAGTTGAGCAATTACAAACTGGAGATTGACAGGGAGAGTGTAACACTGTGCCAATGTGGATTTCACTTTTTTAATAATGTTATCCTGTGGTTAATTCAAATATGTTTGAAATTAAAATGTCATTTCATGGGTTGGTTCTTCCACATTTCTTTGGTTATTGTTCAGTTGGTGCCCTGTTAAACTGTCATATAACATCATGTTGCTCACAGTCATTCATCCTCAGAAATAAAGGCTGCCAACATTGTTGGAGGATGTGAAGCAGAATAGAAAAAAAAGAATGGGCCGTTTGAGTTAATGTGACAGAGACCTCACATACTCTTAACTGTCTGAGGCCATTCCTTCATATCCTACACATATGAGAATAATCAACCAGCTAGCGCACAAAGCACCCCAACCTATTTCAACATCAAATCTGCAGTGTCTGCCTCGGAATATCATTTCATTTAATAATCCAGACATGATTGGGCAGTTCTGTGCGAGAGACGACACCAGGGCGGATTAATGGGCCCGGAGATTTATGTCGGCACGATCTGAGCTGCTTTGGCTTTTAAGCTCCAATCAAGTGGGGGAAATGGGAAACGATAACTGCATCCAAATAAAAAAGAATCTCCAACTGACCATCACAGTGAGAACTGGCCCGGAGTCTTGGCGCTGACAGGCCGCTGCTGTACTGCGGGGAGTCCTGCAGTGATATACGGATGTGAGAACAAGCCGTTCCGACACATTGAGTCCATCAAGCCGTCTCGGACATGATACGTGTGGAAAATGACAACAGGAAAATGAAAAGATGAAGAGAGAGAAATCAGCCCATGCGTAGACATTCAAGCTGCCAACTAAATTGGTCTGTGATTTGTTGTGAAGAGGCATTTCATTTACCATGTAAACAGCATTGAATCAGAGTAGGCCCACAGCACAGGAGACGTGGTTATTTTTGTGCAGCTGCTTTGCGTGCCAGAAGTGTCAAAATTGCCTGCCATTTGAGAGGGCAGGTAGATGTCAGATCCTTCTAATAAAAGCGGCCCCCAAAGCCTCTTATGTTTCCCTCCTCATGCACCAAAACCTTCTTATTGTGGCCTTAAGAGGGGACAACAAGCCCGCTGATTAATTTTAGATCTTTTTTTCCATGAAAAGAGTAGCTTACAGTTTAAAGCAATCTCACTCAATGTTCGGGCAAAGACACTGAGGCAGATTGTGTTATACCTCAGGGATGAATATTACACAGGACTGTTTGTCCTGTTTCATGGTCGTATACAGTACAAGCCCATATGGGGATCAACAATATTACATATAAACTGGGACTGCTGAGGCCACTGTTGTTATTAGATAAATGTTAGGAGTTAATCCTCTCCCATGCAAGCACACTTGATTGTGCGCACCTCTTTCTTTGACCAGATGAGTTCCCTTTGCAAAGGCTTTTTCCAGAGCTTCAACTTCAATTGTGAGTGCTGACAAGTATAATATTTAATGCAATGGCATGAAATGGAAAACAAATTATTTTGAAAGCCATTTTCTCTTCCAGTTTCTCTTCCATGTTTTGTTTTGTTACATAATTCATATTTGTTGAAGTATTATGATATTGGTTTGCAGTATTGTTGGGACTATGCTGATGACTTTGTTCTAAAACACCCAGTTAACCCTTGTGTTGTCTTCTGTTGACCATGCAACTTATTGTACTCCCAGGTAAAAAATGAAAATTAACCCTTTTAAGATGCTTTTTTAAAATGTTTCTGGCGATTTCTTTTTCAAGATTACCTCTTTTTGTGCTTTTTTTCACTACCACCAACCAATACTAACGTCAACTTATTACCGCTAGTTTTACACTTTTTTTGGAATTCATAATCAATAAACCTCATTTATATGAAATTATACCTCATATTTGATACTGTTTAGAAAGCGAGAGATTTCATAGTTTTTTCAAATGCTATAAAAATTTAATAAAACACCCAAAATTCAATGAAAGTAGTGAACTGATCCTAAATTTGACCTGCGATGAGCGTTGTATGTAACCATCTGTGTTATTTTTGGGGCAGTTTGGTTGAAAGAGACCCAAATTCTGATGCGGAAACTTTGAAAGTGGGTCAAATTTGACCTGAGGACAACAGGAGGGTTAAACATGTATTCTTATTGTAATACATCATTGTGCTACATCATTTAACATTTTCGAACTACCGACCAATTGTTTTGTTGGAAAATATAATGACAGTGGTTTCAGTTTGTTGAGTTAGTTTCTCAATATGTCACATTTTCACTATAACTGGCAGATTCATTGATAATGGAAATAATTGTTAGTTGCAGCCCTACAATATGAAGAGCACTTTATGGCAGGGCTTTTCCGTCTGACACTGTTCTTTCCTGTCCAATACACCTAGCAAAGGCATTTCCACTGCAAACCAATCTCTGTGGAAGACAAAACCTGCCTTAAGTCTCAATAAATGAATAAATACAGAAATAAATAAATAAATGCTGAAATAAATGATAAATATATAAATGCATGAATAAATATATGAATAAAATAATAAATAAACGAAAAAATTAATGCATACATAAATGTATAACTAAATAAATAAAAGAATACATTATTACTTATTTATTTATATGTTTTTTTTATTTCTTTATTTATACATGTATTTATGCATTTATGTATTCTTTATTTATTTGTTTATACATACATTTATTCTTTTAGTGGAAGCAGATAAAATATTTTAAATGTAGTCTCGCATTGCCAGACTGTCCAAAGTTGCATGCCAACCGCCATCTACTGTAGCTAACACACTGACTATGGAGAAGTAGCTCATTCAACACTTCAAAATATCCAAACTATCCCTTTAAGTCAAACTTTAGTCATTTAATAATCTTCAATTATAGTCTGGATTTAGTTGACTAATATATAAGACAATTTAATTTTCAGCAATGATGTCAATTTTCATTTTACAATAAACTCAACGTAATATTTGTATATTTGTATTTTGATTTTGTGAGGTTGTCCTTTGTTTTTAATTATTTATGGTTGAGCTTTAATCAAACACCCATATAACTTATTTCAATTATAGCCCAAGCCTAATGAATTATTTAACAATAGTGGATAGAACGCTCCACTCCAAATGGCTGTAATGCTTCATTCAAACAGTGTTTATTCCACTCTGACATATACAATACAGTTCTCACTCTCCTCAGTAAATAGATACAGATACTGTATATATATATAGTTACCACTTCCAAACTATGGCTGTATGACATAGTTAGTCACTCAATATGTTCCTGACCATAGCGTTATTTAAGCAGCACTTTAGCAACAGACCATTCAGATGCTATTCACTCACATGATTTAAAAAGAAACAAAAAAAACATGTTGACTGGGTTTATATTTAGACAAGCAGCCACAGCATTGGCTAAAAATAGGGATACAAATAATTATGTTGCCATGATAAGCCATTACTTGTCCTGCACTAACAGTCAGTATTAACAGTTAATTGCAACCTTACATGAAAAAAATAGGCAATTAAAAGTTATATTAATGTTACATCCACATCCAAAGTCTTGTGTTGTGTACCATTTTATACAATTCATGGCATTGGATGGCACTACACTGCTAATCTACAAAGCTACTGAGTGAATGTACTGTATGTAGATACAAAAATAACCTTTACACAGAATACTGCCACCTTTAGTGCTCCAAAAAGGCCCGAGACAGTCAGGTCAATTGACCTCACATATTTTAAAAGATTTGAATGAACTTGGACAAGCATGCATGCATCATCTGCATATTCTCTGCCAAATACAATAAGGCCCTGATCCTTGTACCAGTCATTTCTTTTTGTAACCAGAGCCTTTGGACTCCCGTGTCCCTCACCACTGCCCAAGGACCCCTGAGCAAGGCTTGTCTTTACCTGACTCACGACAGAGCCAGAGGGTGCACACACACACACACACACACACACACACACACACACACACACACACACACACACACACGCACACACACACACACACACACACACACACACACACACACACACACACACGCACACGCACACCTGTGTTGACCTATTAGAATTGTGTAAAGCAGAAGAAATCATGGAGAGCTGCTTCAATCCTCCGTTGATGCAGAAAGAAATAAAATAGGTCACAATCATAAACATTCAAGCAAGATGTCCTCTGGCACAAAATCAAATGGCCAAACAGTCCCATTTCTTCAGAAACCATTACGTTTGACAACGCTAATGTCAAGATGTTTGTGTTGCTAGATAGCCGTGAACAATCAGAAGAAATACCAGGGAACACATGTAGGCCTACCCCTACACATCGTCCCGGCAATGGTAGAAAACGTGTTTGGGTCGAACAGAAATCTTCCCCCGGACACCTCCGGGACAAAAGGGATTTTATGATGTATGTATGTATCGTTATGTATAACTAGCGCTTTGTATTGTATTGTATTTGATGCCGCCGCTAGGGGTGCTAATTTATGAAATACTAAACAACCTGTATTGTTGTGTGGTTTGGAGAATGTGTTGAGCGCGGTAGACAGGTCGTGTGTGACATAGAACATTGTTTTGTTTCATCTAGAAAGAAAATGTGTGTGTTTTAGCATTTGAGTCACTTTTCAAAGTTTGAAAAGTCGCTACATTTGTTGCTAGGTGCTTTGTGAAAACAAAAAGGTTGCCTGGATCACTGCACCCAGCCCTAATGGTCAGAGAAGGTCAGCAGCCAATGCCGACCTTACACCATACGACTATTTCCATTGTCGCAGACTAAATTCCAACATCGGAATAAAATAAAATAATGCGGAATGGCTGCGTATCGGCTCCGCTGCGCGTCGGCTCCGTGATCCATCCATCCATCCATCCATCGTCGTCCGCTTATCCGTGGTCGGGTCGCAGGGGGAGCAGCTCCAGCAGGGGACCCCAAACTTCCTTTTCCCGAGCCACATTAACCAGCTCTGACTGGGGGATCCCGAGGCATTCCCAGGCCAGGTTGGAGATGTAATCCCTCCACCTAGTCCTGGGTCTTCCCCGAGGCCTCCTCCCAGCTGGACGTGCCTGGAACACCTCCCTAGGGAGGCACCCAGGGGGCATCCTTACCAGATGCCCGAACCACCTCAACTGGCTCCTTTCGACGTGAAGGAGCAGCGGCTCTACTCCGAGCTCCTCACGGATGACTGAGCTTCTCACCCTATCTCTAAGGGAGACGCCAGCCACCCTCCTGAGGAAACCCATTTCGGCCGCTTGTACCCTGGATCTCGTTCTTTCGGTCATGACCCAGCCTTCATGACCATAGGTGAGGGTAGGAACGAAAACTGACCGGTAGATCGAGAGCTTTGCCTTCCGGCTCAGCTCTCTTTTCGTCACAACGGTGCGATAAACTGAATGTAATACCACCCACGCTGCGCCGATTCTCCGACCAATCTCCCGCTCCATTGTCCCCTCACTCGCGAACAAGACCCCAAGGTACTTAAACTCCTTCACTTTGGGTAAGGACTCATTCCCTACCTGGAGAAGGCACTCCATCGGTTTCCTGCTGAGAACCATGGCCTCAGATTTAGAGGTGCTGATCCTCATCCCAGCCGCTTCACACTCGGCTGCAAACCGATCCAGTGAGTGCTGAAGGTCACAGGCCGATGATGCCATCAGGACCACATCATCTGCAAAGAGCAGCGATGAGATCCCGAGCCCACCGAACTGCAACCCCTCCCTACCACGACTACGCCTCAATATCCTGTCCATAAATACTACGAACAGGATTGGTGACAAAGCGCAGCCCTGGCGAAGGCCAACCCTCACCTGAAACGTGTCCGACTTACTGCCGAGAACCCGGACACAGCTCTCGCTTTGGTCATACAGAGATTGGATGGCCCTGAGAAGGGACCCCCTCACCCCATACTCCCGCAGCACCTCCCACAAAGTCTCCCGGGGGACCCGGTCATATGCCTTCTCCAGATCCACAAAACACATGTAGACTGGATGGGCATACTCCCAGGCTCCCTCCAGGATCCTTGCTAGAGTAAAGAGCTGATCCGTTGTTCCACGACCAGGACAGAATCCGCATTGTTCCTCTTCAACCTGAGGTTTGACTATCGGCCGAACCCTCCTTTCCAGCACCTTGGAGTAGACTTTACCAGGGAGGCTGAGAAGTGTGATACCCCTGTAATTGGTAAACACCCTCTGGTCCCCCTTTTTGAAGAGGGGAACCACCACCCCGGTCTGCCACTCCATTGGCACTGTCCCAGACTTCCATGCAATGTTGAGTAGGCGTGTCAACCAAGACAGCCCCTCCACACCCAGAGCTTTCAGCATTTCTGGACGGATCTCATCAATCCCTGGGGCTTTGCCACTGTGGAGTTGTTTGACTACCTCAGTGACCTCCACCAGGGAAATTGACGACAATCCCCCGTCATCCTCCAGCTCTGCCTCTAACAAAGAGGGCGCATCAGCTGGATTTAGGAGTTCCTCAAAGTGCTCCTTCCACCGCCCTATTACCTCCTCAGTTGAGGTCAACAATGTCCCATCCTTACTGTACACAGCTTGGATGGTTCCCCGCTTCCCCCTTCTGAGGTGGCGGACGGTTTTCCAGAAGCGCCTTGGTGCCGACCGAAAGTCCTTCTCCATGTCTTCTCCGAACTTCTCCCACACCCGCTGCTTTGCCTCTTTCACGGCAGAGGCTGCAGTCCTTCGGGCCCTTCGGTACCTTGCAACTGCCTCCGGAGTCCTCTGGGATAACATATCCCGGAAAGACTCCTTCTTCAGTCGGACGGCTTCCCTGACCACCGGTGTCCACCACGGTGTTCGAGGGTTACCGCCCCTTGAGGCACCTAAGACCCTAAGACCACAGCTCCCTGCCGCAGCTTCAGCAATGGAAACTTTGAACATTGTCCACTCAGGTTCAATGCCCCCAGCCTCCACAGGGATGCACGAAAAGCTCCGCCGGAGGTGTGAGTTGAAGGTCTGTCGGACAGGAGCTTCCTCCAGACGTTCCCAATTTACCCGCACCACCCGTTTGGGTTTACCAGGTCTGTCCAGAGTCTTCCCCCACCCCCTGACCCAACTCACCACCAGATGGTGATCAGTTGACAGCTCCGCCCCTCTCTTCACCCGAGTGTCCAAAACATACGGCCTCAAATCAGATGAAACGATTATAAAATCGATCATTGACCTTCGGCCTAGGGTGCTCTGGTACCAAGTACACTTATGAGCATCCCTATGTTCGAACATGGTGTTTGTTATAGACAATCCATGACTAGCACAGAAGTCCAATAACAGACAACCACTCTGGTTTAGATCAGGGAGGCCGTTCCTCCCAATCACGCCTCTCCATGTGTCTCCGTCATTGCCCACATGTGCGTTGAAGTCCCCCAGCAGAACTATGGAGTCCCCCTCCGGAGCCCCATACAGGACTCCATTCAAGGTCTCCAAGAAGGCCGAATACTCTGAACTCTTGTTTGGTGCATATGCACAAACAACAGTCAGAGTTTTCCCCCCAACAACCCGCAGGCGTAGGGAGGCGACCCTCTCTTCCACCGGGGTAAACTCCAACGTTGCGGCGCTCAGCCGGGGACTTGTGAGTATCCCCACACCCGCCTGGCGCCTCACACCCTGGGCAACTCCGGAGAAGAAAAGAGTCCAACCCCTCTCCAGGAGTACGGTTCCAGAACCGAGACTATGCGTAGAGGTAAGCCCCACCAGATCCAACTGGTAGCACTCCACCTCACGCACAAGTTCCGGCTCCTTCCCCCACAGCGAGGTGACATTCCATGTCCCCAGAGCCAGCCTCTGCTGCCCGGGTCTGGTCCGTCGAGGCCCCTGACCTTCACCGCCACCCGTGTGGCAGCGCACCCGACCCCAGCGGTTCCTCCCACAGGTGGTCGGCCCATGGGCTGGAGAGATAGGTGCCACGTAGCTTTTTCGGGCTGTGCCCGGCCGGGCTCCGTGGCAAACCCGGCCACCAGACGCTCGATGACGAGCCCTCCCTCTGGGCCTGGCTCCAGACGGGGGCCCCGGGCTTCCTCCGGGCAGGGTCTCTCTATCCCTTCCTCGTTTTTTCATAGGGTCTTTTGAACCATTCTTCGTCTGGCCCCTCACCTGAGACCACTTTGCCATGGGAGACCCTACAAGGAGCACAAAGCTCAGGACAACACAGCCCTCAGGTTCATAGGGACACCCAAACCTCTCCACCACGATAAGGTGATGGTTCCCGGAGAGGCTCCGTGATCCACCGTCCTTCAATACCCACCAGGTCCGGATTTGTTACGGAAAGGCTGCAGCCATGACTGACAGTTGAAGTCACGAGGACCCACGAGATCTCGCAAATTCACGTATGATCGCGCGATATAACATGATGTAGTTTCTGTAAACAGAACCACACTGTTGACATCAGGCCTGTCTCCGCCCATTATGACATTTTAAAAGTGTAGTGCAGGGAAATATGATCCACCGTTAACTGGATGGTTTTATTTTGTTTGTGTGCTTGACTTCCTGTCCCACACAATCTGCCCTGTGCTGAATTGCTGCGGAACTCTCTGGCAAAAATAGAAGCTCTGTGTATCTGCTCCGGAGGGCTGCAGATCACCGGAGCTGGGACGGAGTTGGAACGCAGCCGTTCAAGTCAAAATACACACATTGACTTTAATGGAAACCTATTGACTCCGCCGCCGTTCCGGAACGGATCTGCAGCCGTTACGGATCTGCAGCCGTTACGGATCTGCAGCCGTTACGGATCTGCAGCCGTTACGGATCTGCAGCCGTTACGCAGTTGGTGAAAATTGCGTGTAAGGTGGTCATAAAACTCCCAGTCAGTCTTTTTCTCATCTTGACGTTCCAACAAAATCAAACGTGTTTGATATTATCTATTTTCTATTCTATTACACAACATTGTCAACAACCAATGGGTTGTTGGCTTTAGATTTGAGATGGTGTCATATTTTAGTCCTTTCAAAGTCTTCTAGTGTATAGTAGGCATAAAGCTTATGTTTAGTGGGATCAACACCCCCTGGAAAACTAAATACAGCCAAAACGGCTGTGTAGCCTCCATTATGGTGCCGCTATGCGAAATCAACCGTGCAAGGGAACCAACCAAATACAGTTTCAAATCTACACTCCAATTTGGTCATTCAGTGGACAGACTATAAAGACTGCTACTGCTATTGCTATGCTCAAACAGTCATTTTAGTCGGTCATGCTGTGTACACAGGATCCCATAGAGAGCAGTATGATACTGAATGAATTATCCTGCTGAGATACAGTCAATATGCAAGTTTGAACTATGAAGGGATTTTCACACGGGGAGCGACACTTTGTCTGCGTAGTCGCGTGGATCTGCGAGGTTTACTATGCTCCTCATGTCTCTAACCATGGAGATTCTGAGCAATATATGCACTGTTTCCATGCTGTACAAATGAATGAGATTAGCTGACTGTGGTATCATACAGTATATTCCTAATCACAGGTCGATTTCTAACAAATACTGGCAATACTAGTCTTTCCTTACCACGGACTGTTATTGTTGATAGCTAAAGTTAGCTAACTTACAGATACCTTCAAGAAGAGTGACATGAC
Source organism: Gymnocephalus cernua (assembly GCA_023631565.1). Classification (NCBI taxonomy): domain Eukaryota; kingdom Metazoa; phylum Chordata; class Actinopteri; order Perciformes; family Percidae; genus Gymnocephalus; species Gymnocephalus cernua. The sequence goes on along the minus strand of CM042428.1, from coordinate 8,235,631 downwards.
ACTGTTATGAACACATGACACTGTCATGAACACATGACACTGTCATGACACATGAACCCTAACTCTAACCCTAACCTTAACTTGTCATGACAAAAACCGAATGACACCTACTGACAGAAGCGTTATGTCATAAACGTTTATGACTTGTTTATAATGTTTATGACACGTTCATGACAGTGTCATGTCACTCTTATGTAGATACCTTCAAGTTAAGTGTAACCATTTTTAGTGAACTCATAAACAGCAAGAATCAGTCTCTTGTTCATTGATTTGCACGGAGCGCCGCTCACATAGGGAAAAGTGCAACACAATTCAACTCTTGCAGCGTGTGTGTAGAAAAGGCCTCAAAGTTATGTTAGTGTTGCTATTATTTAGTACAGTTGACCATATTGTGTTTTATGTTTCACATTTACTCCCGTTTATTCAGTGCTGGTAACAGAGTAGCCAAAGCGCGTGCTGGCTTGCATATTATAGCCAGTGTTGGGAACGTTACTTTAAAAAAAGTAATTAGTTATAGTTACTCACTACTTGTTCCAAAAAGTAACTGAGTTAGTAACTGAATTACTCTATAATAAAAGTAACTCGTTACCAGGGAAAGTAACTATTTGCGTTACTGTTGCTTACATGTAAAAGATTTTTTTTTGTTTTTTTTTGCAGTTTTCAGAACTAAAATGAATAGAACAGACCGGTGTTTGTACATAACTTTCAATATTTATTGCACATCAATAGACAGCCAGAGGTTTATCCTGCACTTCAAATTATCTTCGTAAGAAAAGTTGCTGCTTGGAGGATTTTGCTCCGAATCCTTCTTTGCTAGTGGATGGCGAGCTATCATCTGTGGTAGAGGTATCGGTGTTTTTGGCCACTAGCTTTGTAGATGCGTGTGTTGTTGTAAGATGTTTCATTAAATTAGAGTTGCTAATAACTGATGTCGACAAGGTCTTCGCTCCTGGACATAATGTACACATTACATGCACGTTCTTGCCTTTGACTACAATTAATTTAAAGTAGTGCTTAAACCTCCACCTTGAAAATGCCAACTTTTCTTGCTCCTCCTGAATAAGCCATCTCTGTTGCTCTGTTGAATCTCCGTTTAGCTGTTGTGTGTGTGTGGCGCGCGCCGCGCGTGTGCTGGGCTGCTGGCATGTGTGTAACACTGTCTCTGATTGGCTACTACCATTAAACATGACTCTGCCTTAGCCAATCATAATCGCTTACCTCGTTATTAACCCGCCTCCTCAATAACTGTGAGCTGGGGTGCATTCAAATTATTACAGTTTATTCAATCCATGCATAGTAACGCACCGCATTTTACATCTAGTAATGTTAACGGCGTTGTAACGACGGGAAAAGAAATTAGTTAGATTACCCCGTTATTGAGAAAAATAACGTCGTTACCTAAGGCCGTTCTTTTAAACGGCGTTATTCCAAACACTGATTATAGCTGACGTCAGTTACTCGCAGTTAATAAGCAGTATGAAAAAGCTAGTTAGTTGGATTGTACCTTTCTTCAGAGTGTGTGTAAATGAGAAGAGTAAGTATCTGCTGCATCACTCGTGATATTGTGTTTCTTTGTTGAACTAGCTGTTGTTTCTGCTGTTCTATGTGGATGAGAGTTGGGAGTTTGGGGGGTCACTGCGCTACGCGACCATTGTGCTAATTATAGCCACGTTCGTAAATGCTAGCCGTTAACAACCGCTCAAGTCTATAATCAAACGGGTGTCTAGGTTCGCTGCAAGTTTGAGTTATTAACCAAGCCTTGTTTCTAGTGCATCTGATTGTGTTCGGCAATTCACACATTATTGATTGGGAAGTACATCACATACAAATACACATCATGTTATCTTCGTTATGTTAAGTTAAATGTTAGAGAAGTGAATGTTGCAGGCTGTCTCGAGCAGACCGGGCGGGCACCAAGCTACTGACCGAGACCGAATGTAACCGTGCAGCCGCTTGAGTCTATGTAATCAAACGGTTGTCTAAAGGTTCTCGGCAAGTTTGAGTTGTCTAACCGATCCCAGAAACCTTTATTTCTCATGCATCTTAACAAATTCCCAGGCTACATTACCGATGGATATCACATACAAATAAATACACACCATGTTATCTTGGTAGTTATGTATAATCACCCCCCCCTTCCGTCGCAGGCACGTGAACCGGTGACTGAATCTATAGACTTGGTTTGCCAACCAACAACCGTCCGGTTGAACCGGTCGGTTCACATGTAGTCACATCACTACTAGCGAGGCTTTGTTAGTTCGAATGGAACATAGCATCCGTTCTGGGGTTTTCACAATAAAAACATCAAGCCGTTTATTTAGTTGGAGGCTTTAAAAGCGTATCATAGATAGCAGGAAGTGTTGTTTACATTAGCGGTAACTTAACGGATGGGAGAGAATCTCTGAGAATCCCATATAATAAGCATTTGAATCCTTTTTCTCTGCTTACATTATTGGAGTTTAAGATATATATATATAGCCATATTCTGACTATTGTTTATATTATGTTTGGTAATTAGTGGGAATGCTGATTCAGCAGCATTCCAACTATTGTTATTCTGTTCTTTATTTTTAGTGGGAATGCTGATTCAGCAGCATTCCAACTATTGTTATTTGGTTCTTTCTTTATTAGTGGGAATGCTGATTCAGCAGCATTAGGACTTTTTCATTACAGACGTGATTCAAACTTTAAACGATTCATGAGAAATTAAGGTATTTACAACCCCAAATCAGAAAACGTTGGGACAGTATGAAAAACACAAATAAAAAAAGAAAGTAGTGATTTCTAAATGTACTTTGACTTGTATTTCATTGCAGACAATGTGAACACAAAATATTTCATGTTTTGTCTGGTCAACTTAATTTCATTTGTAAATATACATCCTTTCCTGTCATTCAGACCTGCAACACATTCCAAAAAAGGTTGGGACAAGAGCAATTTAAGGCTAGTAATCAGGTAAATTGGTTAAATGATGTAATTTGAAACAGGTGATGTCAACAGGTGATTGTAATTTTGATTTGGTACAAAAGCAGCATCTAAGAAAGGTCTAGTCCGTTAGGAGCAAAGATGGGCCGAGGATCGCCAGTTTGCCAACAAATACGTGAGAAAATTATTGAAATGTTTAAAAACAATGTTCCTCAAATAAATATAGGAAGACATTTGCTTATTTCACCTTCAACAGTGCATAACATAATTAAAAGATTCAAGGAATGAGGAGGAATTTCAGTGCGTAAAGGACAAGGGCGCAAGCCTAAGCTGAACAACCGTGATCTCCGAGCCCTCAGGCGGCACTGCATCAAGAATCGTCATTCATCTATAAGCGATATCACCACATGGGCTCAGGACTACTTTGGCAAACCTTTGTCAAGTACCACAATATGTAGTTACTGCCACAAATGCCAGTTAAAACTGTGCTGTGCCAAAAGGAAGCCCTAAGTTAACAGTGTCCAGAAGCGCCGTCGACTTCTCTGGGCTCGGAGGCATCTGGGATGGACCATCACACAGTGGAAACGTGTACTGTGGTCAGATGAATCAGTATTTCAGGTATTTTTTGGGAGAAATGGACGCCGTGTGCTCCGGACCAAAGAAGAAAAGGATCATCCAGACTTTTACCAGCAACAAGTCCAAAAGTCAGGGTCTGTCATGGTATGGGGTTGTGTCAGTGCCCTTGGCAAAGGTAACTTGCACTTCTGTGATGGCACAATTAATGCTGAAAAGTACATAGAGATTTTGGAGCACAATATGCTGCCTTCAAGAAGACATCTTTTCCAGGGACGTCCATGCATATTTCAACAAGATAATGCAAAACCACATTCTGCACACATTACAAAGTCCTGGCTGCGGAAGAAGAGGACACGGGTACTTGACTGGCCTGCCTGCAGTCCCGACCTGTCTCCAATAGAGAATGTGTGGCGCATTTTGAAGCGCAAAATGTGACAACGAAGACCCCGTACTGTTGCCCACCTTAAGACTTGTTTGCAGCAAGAATGGGACAAAATTACACCTGAAACACTTCATCACTTGGTGTCTTCAGTCCCTAAAGGTCTTTTAAGTGTTGTGAAAAGGAATGGCAACATTACAAAGTGGTAAATGCTTTACTGTTTCAACATTTTTTGAAATGTGTTGCAAGAACCAAAATAGGAATTTAGTTTTTTTAAAGAAAAAAAAAAAATAAAAATCATGAGGAACACAAATATGTGCTGTTGTATTGTCTGCAATAAAATGTAAAATGTCAAAGTACATTTAGAAATCACTACTTTCTTTTTTTATTTGTGTTTTCCATACTGTCCCAACTTTTTCTGATTTGGGGTTGTACAGTCTACTATATGTTTTGATATCTTTTAGAGTTTTTGTGAAAAAGCTGTTTAAGTTTAGTGTACATTTCAGGATTTTTTGATTTTGCTGAGTAATGAGAGTGAGTGATGTCACAGATTAGAGTGGGGACCTTCAAAAGAAGCATCTTAGTTCCTTCTCTATGAATTGCTCTCACACTCACAATTTTAACTTGACATGCATCATTTATACATCAAAACGTAGGTATTTTATCTAGTCTCAGCCAATGTGCTCAGTTATGCGATATGACCTATAGCCTACCTTTGGCTCGGTGAGCTTCCAAATGACAACAGTTCCAAATCTTCGTCCATTCGCTGCCATGTAAAACATGCTACACATTTCCCAATGAAACGCATAGTGAACCACTTTTTTAAATAGCTGATATGCCGTATGTGACGTAATTCCCGAGAGGCTGCCTTGTGGATGGCTCTGCGACGCGCACATACACTGGGAGCAGAGCAGACAGCGAGCAGCATTGCACACAAAATGCCGAAGCGTAAGTGCAGCTTCACAGTTGAACTGCAAAAAAAGTTTCCCACGTACCGTCCTGGTTGGGACAATTGGGAGGCGGAGTGCACCGTGTGCAAAGCTGGCACATACAGCAAAATATGGATGGGCAGACAAGGAGGATGAAGAAGAAAGGCAGGATGAAGAAGACAACTGAAGAAAGTATTATAGAGTATTATAGTACTATATATCCTTTTTGTTTGTTAAGTTAGTGTTTTTGTGAGACTGTTTTATTATTTATCTTATTACATTGAAAAGGCATTAAGAGATATTTATTTGAAGCTGGATTTTCTGACACAGAAGAGGTCATATTTAGAACATTATTTCATATTATTTATTTATTTGAAAAGAGAGCTATTATTTTGTTACAGTTTATAACATATTTTATTTTATTACAGAAGTTATTTTTGTACCATTGAGGCATAATAAAGTGTGTTCATTAACCTCTGATAAGCCTGTCTGAATTTGTGTCTCGAGGCCGGGCCGGGTGTCCTCTTTTTTGGAAATCAAAATATGGTCACCCTACTATAGACCCTTTGCACGTGACGTCAAGCTCTACTCACGTGAATCATGAACGCCATGACGGACAGCGGAAGAGCTATGCTGTTACTGTAGACGGACAGCAAGTCAAACGCGTTCGTGTTCACTCATTTAATAAAATGGTTATTTCTTCTTATCCGATGGGCTTCTGTAGGCTTTGTGTTATGTCTGGTTTGAGTCATTGTGTTAACAAGGGAAACACACCTTCAATATTTAATGTATCACAAACTGGCTCACTCTTAACGTAGAGCTAGCTAACTATTAGCCACGTAATGCTAGCGTGTTAGCCTGCCTACACCGCTTCTATTTAGTTAGGTTAATTCAGTTTAATTATCGTCAAGTGAGAACAGACCACACCGACTCCGTTTGTCTTCGTATTTGAATGGTGCACAACTTCCCTTTCAGTTTGACTTTGTGTGGATCTTTTGGGAGTTTGTCTTTGCTGCTGGCTGCAGACTTTGCATGGAGCTCAACAGGTGATTGCTAGCTAACGCTAGCTTCCATGATAACTTGTGTTATTTATACCCGAAGTCAGCTATTGACATACACTAGCCTACTCAGAGGTTGGCTTTAATACGAAGGGAAATTCAAATGTTAGTACAAGTTATTCACATTTACAGTTTGATCGTGATCTGTCGGGTGAGTCAAAGCTGTGTTATACAGTAGCTAGCTAGCTAGTTGGCTTGGCCCAGAGGGCAGCTAACTGGCTCGCTGTTATGAAACGCCATAGGCTAATCATCCATGTGTTTAAAAGCTTTGAGATGAGCGCCAGTGTATGGCGATACCCTGTTTACTACATAGTGGTACAGATTGTGTTGACTTAAGTCGGACAGACTCGGCAATGTAATGAGGTCCGTGAAAACGGAGGGAGGAAGACGGTAAGGGTTGGTATCCAACTTCTCCAAATATAGCTCTATGTGAGCACCTACCGGATGCCCGACCTCGACCGATAACGGCACGACAAGTTGTTGTTCAATAGAAGAAGCCATGAAGAACAAGATAGTATTATTATCACAGTTTATTTAGTGTTATTTATTTCAAACTGATTGAAACTAATGAAACTTTCCGCTCGTCTACTACACTATTTAGCTTGTGCTTCTGGTGTTTTTGCCATTCATCATGGCGTCGTCACGTGTTTGTGGTCACGTGTTTGTGGTCACATGTTTGCAAAGGGTCTATTCATCCAGTTTAGCTTTAGCAATTTAGCTGTTCAGCATTCCCACGCATGTTCTGCAGGAAATGCATTTTCTAGTGTATATTACTGCTTAAGAAGGAATGAGTGTACATGTTTGATTTATTCATTTGTATTTTGTTCCTCTCTTTTATAGAAACCACACTCACACTCAAACTCACACACCAAAAAAGGGAAGGAATAAACAGAATAAGAACCATATCTCAGCTCTTCATTTCTTACTCTGGAATATTGGCCTTAAGTGTTGTTCTGGCCAACACACCTGTGTGAACCTGGTGATAAACCCAGACCTAGCACCTAGACTGAGCGTCTACCCATCGTCTTCAGTACAGTGTGCGTGTGACGAGCATGACGTGACAGTTTCATGGGATTGCGCTCACTTGTCGTGTCGCCTGTTAAACTGCCCGCGCCCCCCTCCCCGCCCAGTCACCTCTCATTGAAAATGAATTACGAGGTGCGTCAATCGCTCCTCATGTGAAAAGCCCTTCATGATCCTGACATGCAGGGATGGATTTGCCAGTCACATGCAGTGATGTACGCCTGCACTCATGTGCTTGTTTATGGCAGACGTGGAGCATCTACAGGCTCTGATGGGGGTCCGAGTGCTCAGAGGTGGAAAGTAACTAATTACAATTACTCACATTACTGTATTTGAGTAGTTTTTTGTGTACCTTTACTTTTTAAAACTTGTTCTTTATTTTGCACAATTTTACTTAAAGGTGCAGTAGGTAAGACTTATAGAACTAACTTTCTGTCATATTTGCTGAAACTGACTCTATGTTCCAGTAGAACTACATGAAGCAGGTAATTTAAAAAAAAATCAGCCTGTAGTGTGATTTGCAAAAATCCACCGCTCCCTGTTCAGATGCACCAATCAGGGCCAGGGGGGGTTTCTAACTGCATGTCAATCACTGCTCATGCACATGCATCCATTCTCCCTTGTGGGGGGAGGGGCTTAGGAGACAGTTTTTGGGCTTTAGTGGAAAGGGGGGAGGGACTGAGAAGTTGTCTATGTTAATTTGTTTTGGCTAAGTCTTGGATCTTCACATTCCTACCTACAGCACCTTTAAGTATGTTTTGTTTGAAATATTGTACTTTGCTACATTTAAATCACATCCGTTACTGAGTAAAAAAAGTTTTGGCATTCTTTTTTTAAAGGTTTTGTCGCTTTTTTTGTTTTTTGGCTTTGTGCCCTTAAACAAAGAAATCAAAAAATAAGATATTAAGTATAAATATAAAAAAGTATGTTTAAACTTTACATTTACGCTGTTAAAGAGTAATCTTCAAATGAGCTACTTTTTAGAGCCTGGTCTCACAGAATTCCGTGAAATGAGCACGAACTGGTAACAGCTCATTACGTGGTGGTGGCACGGAATGAGCGAAAATTCCTTGTGGCCACCACGGAAAACAATGCCAATGAAAAGTCAATGAGAAGATGAGAGCCTGGTCTCACATAATTCCCTGCTTATTACTTTAAAGGTACAATATGTAACTTTCTGCCGCTGGGGTCTCTCAACCAAAACAATGGATTGTAAACACGGACTTTTGATGACGTTGGTAAGTTGTGTGGAATTATGGGAGTTGTACTTTTTAATGTTATACACCTTCGCCGATTAAAATGCATCTGTTCACGTACAAGTTTACCCATTCAAATGTATTCACTTTACGTTTAGTAACGTTTATTCATGTCATTCTAATAACATAGCTGCATTTCCCCCAACATAATGAAATTTTTTTAGCTAGCTAGCTAGTGAGCCAGCAAGCTAACGTTAGCCAGCAGCTAAAACCACAGTGACTATCACAATATATTTCACATGTCACTGTCACCTTTTGGATGGTTTCAACAGTGGGGTGGACGGGTTTTTTTTGTAACGCTAGCTAGCTACTCAACGAGGCTGAGAGACAGGTGTGGGTGGGGATTGCCAGGGGAATCTCCAGCCGGGACAGCGAGCCGAGGATGGCCGATGTGCAGCAGCAGAGCTGCTCCAAGCTGCCCAAAACGATCTCCCCCTTCACTTTTCTTTAATCTTAACTATTCGTTTTGGTGCTTGTAATTTAGCTAACTGTAAAGACAGCTAAACGCGAAGGGGTGAGAAATTTGACAGGGAGGAGATTTTCGGAACGAACACCGGTAGCTAGCGCTAACGGATTGCTACATGTCCCGGCTGTGTTGTCAGCTCTTATGCAGACAGACCGGGTGCTAGCTGGCTAAATTAACATTAGATTAGTCGTCTAATCTATACAGCTAACGTTAACATTACTGGTAAACTCATTCGTGGGTTAGCCCAGTGCTGCCTTTATCCGTGGTGAAAACAATCATGCTACTAATAACTTTATGAGCATATTGAACGATGTGGTAACCCTATAATGTTATCCACCAAGCATTAGCTAGCTAGCATTAACGTTAGCTACTTGTCAACCAACACATTGTAGTGACGTTAAACTGGATCGATATTGATATGTATCAATAAATAAGATATCTGCTGTATTACTGTGTTGCAAAGTGGCATGTTATCAATCACAAAATGATGCTGTGTGGCAGAAAAAGCAGTATTATGGTTAGGAGTATTTTTTTCTGTGACATTGTATGATTTACAATTACACTCAAACGTATCATGTGGGTGCTCGTGTTTTGAAGGAAGTTGCGAGTAACTAGAGGGTGAAAGGTTATATGACGCCACTGACAGGCGACTAGAAAGGAAAGGAAACGTGCCGCGTCTGAAAATAAAATAACAGATTTCTCTGGGTTTGAAGTTTGGTGTAAACATTTGTGAGAGTGTAACTACACAACTCAAAAAAATATATAAAATAGGTATGGTCGTTTTTAGACATTTTAATGCAGAAATGTTACAAGATTTTTAGACCGGTAATTTTACTTGTACTAATGTAAAAGTTCATCAAAGTAATACTCAAGTAGAATCATTTTGTACTCTTTCCACCTCTGCGAGTGCTAGAACAGTAATGTCTGCGTATATACAGTTTTTTACAGTCACTTTGCTACTAATTTCAGAACCCTAATTTTTCAAAACTCTAGACACAAAACTCACAACCAATGATCAAAATACACATTTTTCAAAACTCTAACACTTTTTTCAATTGCTTTGATACAATACACATAAACCAAAGATCATTTGTTCATTTAACAAAGATCACCTGTTCAATATGACACAACTTATAAGTACTACTATTTCAAAAAGCAATTCACACATTACATTTCAGATGACTGTCTATTCAATTCATTACAATGATCTAACTATCAATCAATACAACTACTCAAAATGATAAGTAACTGTTGCATTATTCTTAATGCATAGTTGTATGGAAACAGACAAACAATATTCCATGTTTAGATCATGAAAGTGTTTAGATAACGAGATTCATTGTCACAAATGAGTGTGGAGCATGAACCAATCAGACTACATTATCTATGGATGTAATATTTCATCATCATTCTTTACTGTAATGTACTACTGTTTATCAGACACTGTTTCTATGGTCCCATGTATTACCTTTGAGACTATTTACAGTATTGACAGTACTGCACTGTATGCATGCAGGCCCTTGGAATTGCTTGTCCAATTATGCCAACTCGTTACTGATGATTGAGATATTTATATATATACTGTATATATACATATACATATATACCACATTGTTCGCCATGCCCGAAGGTTTTTTCCAAGATGTTTGGCTAATTGCAATGTAGATGAGAACCTATGGCCAAATCCACAAGACAGAGTTGATGAATATGTAGAAGTACAGTAATCACTTCTTTGTTTTGCTTTTTACAGTACAAGCAAGTTGATGAACACTGCATTTGATGTTTTACAGTACTGTCTTTTCTTTTCTATTTCCTAGCTAATTCTTTTTGCTTTGATTCTAATAAACCTATGTTGTGATCGTACTGTATTGTTTTTCATCAATACATTTCAGGTTTTGTTCAGTGATTTCACTATGTCTGTAGTATTCTCTCTACTACTGCAGTACTTTTACAGGGATGTATTTACATCTAGTACCATAATGAAACATGTATCACCTATTTTGTACTACAATATTTAATGATTGTACGAACGATGAGTCAGTGAAACTATGGGTAGCTTGTGTGTGGGTGATCTAAAGTAACGTTTCAATGGTATTTCACAATAAATTTGTTTTTGAGCCAATGCTTGTGCAAGTGCAAGATTTATTTAAAGATATGAATGCACAATACAATGTTTTGAACATTGGACAGTCTGTGTTACAAGTGATGATCGTTTTGAGTTTTGTGTCTAGAGTTTTGAAAAATGACGTCAAGGTTCTGAAATTAGTAGCAAAGTGATTGTAAAAAACTGTAACAGATGAAATGGAATTCACCTGTGTGATTCAGATGCTCTGTTAATTGACATCAAAGCGTCTCCCGCCACTGAGCCGTGGGCCAGACCTACTAACTCCACAGAGGAAGAGAGGGTTAGTGGGGGGTCACAAAAATAGATGTAAGAGGGCGGATGGGGAAATGTGTGCTGAGGAAACAGAAGACTGAAGTGAACCGAGGTGCAGGTTGCTCAAGTGGTTGCTTTTATTGAACCAGTCTGTTATCTCCACACTTTCAAACTGAGCAAAAGAAAGACATTCTGCAGAAAATACAAGTGTGTGTGTGTGTGTGTGTGTGTGTGTGTGTGTGTGTGTGTGTGTGTGTGTGTGTGTGTGCTAGGACATTTCTTTTAAGTGAGGTCATTGTGCTGCTACGTTCTTCAACAGGCGAGTAGCTCAGCAACCTTTGGCTTCATGATTAAAGGGATACTTCACCGATTTAGCATTCAACTTTGTATCAGTAGAAACCTGGTAGTATTTCTGAATGACCGTGCTTCCCTCCCTCATGTCCTCATGAGATCTCTGTATTGGGGGTCTGGAAAAAAATCTTCTGATGACGTAAAATGACGATTTTTGCGTCATCAAAAGATTTTTTGGCCAGAGGCAAAGGACTAACAGACAGATCTACTACTGGTTGTAGCCAGTAGTAAGAGCTACTTCTGCATGTTTTCAACATGTTTTCAACCCTGTCAGCCATCTTGAATCTTTGCTAAACAGGGCTCTCTCTTCTCCGCAGTAAACATTTACAACAATTATGTGCATTCAAACATATTGCAGGAAACGTTATTAGAGACGGAATAATCGGCACACTACGTGAGCTTCGCCTGCTACGGAGAACAGCAGCACTAGAAATCAACTATGTAGAGCTCAAATATGGGCAGTTTTACGAAAATGTATGGGTAATTGCAAATTTGGTATGACAATGTCGGACTTTAGACACTCCACAATCTGCCGTTGCAGCCAGCGGCTGCCAGCCAGGTATGCTGCCTTCCCGCTCAGCCTGCCTACCTTCACAGACCCGCTATGTTCCAGGCTGTACAATGGAATACTAGTGTGTGTGTGTGTGTGTGTGTGTGTGTGTGTGTGTGTGTGTGTGTGTGTGTGTGTGTGTGTGTGTGTGTGTGTGTGTGTGTGTGTGTGTGTGTGTGCACAACACATATGACTAAAAAGCGATGACTAAACTGTATGTCTCTGGTGGTTTGTACAGTAACATTAGTTGATGAGTTTAAATGTGTCGGAGCAGAAATTAAGTTAGAAGCCGGGGATATTTTCTCCCGCGGCGCTGCCGCTGTCTCTCCTACCTACACCGGCCCGCACCCTGCCCCTTCTCCCCTTTCTACCTGCCTGCGCACTGTGACATTTAGCGACTTTTCAGACCCCATAGCGATTTCTTTTTCTTCACAAAAGCGACTAGCGACTTTCTGTAGAAAAGACAGTATTGTCTATTTCTCTCCTTTGTCTGCCAAATCACCTTTCTTTGTGTCTGAGCTGCAGAGGAGCAGCCCTGCCCCTCTCTCCTCTCAGAGCCTTGTTCTAAACCAACCAATCAGCGCGCAGCTCATCTAAATATTCATGAGCATGTCCATATAAGGTAGAAAAGCTCTCATTCATTCCAGGGAACAAAATACAGGGTTGTATTGGAAGCATAGAACAGCACACAGGACATTTTCAGCCCAAACAATGTTATATACCCTATTAGGAGATCTTAAGGAACAGTGTCAAATACCCTATATAATCATCCTATCACCCCTTTAAAATTAAGTTAAAGGATCAGTCAGGGATTTCTTTTATCATATCAATATGAGTACTGAATATATTCTTAAGCTATTCTTAAAAATGAATAAACAAACCAATACCGAGATATTGGTATAAATATAAATTCAGGACTCCCTTTCTCCCAGTTATTTATATCATAAATAGAATGTAAGCTTATCAACTAAAAGGTTTTGAACTGGTACTACCGGTATTTGGATTAAGTAATTTGTGAGAAATGTGCCAGTTAGTTGGCAAAACCTGTTATTTCAATGAGCCCGATACAGTAGGCCTATACTCAATCAACATAGCATATCTTCTGCTGCTATGTATTTAAACATTTGTACTCTGTATTATACAGAGCATATTTTTACAAGATAAATTTAGTTCTGTCTTTTTCAGGTTGTACCTTGAGCATGCAGCTAGGTCATTAAACTATAAACTAATAGGAATTGGATCTTACCCGGTAGCTGGGACAATTTTTTTTGTAACAGGACATACCTTTGGAATACTATTAGAAAAGATGAAAATGTAATTAATTGCACTGTGATAAGCGGATAATGGAAGTTCCTCGCATCCTGTGCATCTGTGTGTGCGTGTGTGTGTGTGTGTGTGTGTGTGTGTGTGTGTGTGTGTGTGTGTGTGTGTGTGTGTGTGTGTGTGTGGCAATGTGACAGGCCACATGGCAGCTGGGGGTGGTGGGGTTGGGGGGTGGGGTGTTCAGGGGACCAGGTGAAGACATGACAGGCTGAAAAAAAAACTCCACAGCGCTTCAGGATGGAAACTCAGGCTGACAAAAAGACTCACGCAAGAATCCAGTCAAACAGTCAGTTCTGCTGCCCAGCACAAACACGCCACATCGCCTTGACACACCAGCGTTTCCTCTGCATTGGCACCCCTCGCCAAAAAGAACTTTTCCTCTTCTTTCGGAACAGAAGAAGGAAGCAAATAGACACTGAGTGCTGGACATGAAGTCAGCACTGCTGCTGAAGTTTGTGCTGCAACAGAAACCACAGTGCTGGTTTTGATACCAATATTAAATTGAATAACTTAAAGGGAGAGTTTGGATATTTTCAAGTGTGGTTTTATGAGCTCAATGCTTTCTCTTGAACGGTTCCGTATGATATCATACGAAAATGTATGCATATCAAAACGTATGATATACTACAAAACTAGGACACGACAGCTGGTGACGTGATGTCGGGTGGTCACGTGACGCCGGGTGGTCACGTGACGCCGGCTGGCTACGAGCTCCATGACGCCGAGCAGCAGTTGCTAGTTGTTTAAGCCGCTACAGGGCTTTATGACGCGGGCTACGGCAGCAGTTAGTAGATATGTTTAGCCGAAAATAGGTGACTTTGAGCCGGGTACAGAGCACCGCGAGCTGCCACTCGTCTCGGAGGAGATTACGGTTAAAGGGATATTTCACCGCTGGAACGCTGAATATATCTTTAAATTGGGTCACTTATGTAGTAGAAATGTGATTTTTTTTTTTTTTTAAATTGGTGCCTTCTAGGCTGAGAAAAGCCAGACAATGTGTTTTTGGCTCTTATGGATGAAAGACACAAAATCCCAGAATGCACTTGTTTCGCTGCTTTACAAGTCCACTCCCAAACCACGCCTACTGTTTACAGACAGACAAGACAGTGAGGCATTCAACTCAACTCAAGTGTGTTTTATTGTCATTTTAACCATATACATGAAACAACGTTTCACCGTGGCTCAAGTGGTGTTACACATAAAAAATATATGAAAACGACATTATATAAAAACGACATACGAAACAGGCTACATTTAGTGCACACATATTATAAGCTCTGTAAAGTTTGGCTAACGCATACTAGCATTAGCGCTTGGTGGGCTGTAAACACTGACTATAAACACAGCTGTGAATTAGCGTGGAATGTCGAATGGTCGGCATTTAACAGTCAAACTCCACCAGCAGTTAGCAGTTAAATGGATACAAATCACCCCATTTCTGCACCACTCCGCGTTAACACAGCCCACCTCCACAACTCTTTTACCCGGCAACAGAGCATCTCTAGCTCAGAGGGCTAGCAGGCCTAGTAGCTGGACAGTCCGGTACACAGTTGTTCAGCCATGTTTCCACAAAAATAAAAACAGCAGTCTCTGAACTCGCATTGGGAGTTTCATTGAAGTTGGATGTAGTCCAGTTTGTTGTTTAATGAGCGGACACTTGCAAGCAGGATTGATGGGACAGGAAATACTACCGTGTTTCTACTGATACAAAGCTTAATGCTAAATCGGTGAAGTATCCCTTTAAATTCAGGGACCAAAATGACTAGTTAAGATAAGGAAAAAGATCGTGGTTTTGATTAAAACACTCCCAAGGAACACACATTTCCTGGGAAGCGAACTCCGCTCTCTGGCTTTAAAGTCTTGTATGTTAACGCATAACCGGCTCCTAATTTGCATAAAGTTGAATCCAGCCAACTTCATGCAAATGAGCAGAGGGCGGCTCGGCTCGACGCTTCTCAAAAGCTGACGAAAATCTTTTGAACTGACTGATTGATCTGAAATAAAGACAGATTCAGCAACTGCATAGCCTATTTCTCACTTTTCTGTGAACTATTTTTCAGAAACAAGAGATCTTATTCCAAACGAGCCGCCATTACGGTCGTTTTGAAATTTCGGGAGCAGCCAGACCCATGTGACGCTTTCGTCCAATCAGCTGCACCCATCGCGATTGTAGGAGGGTGTAGACTGTTTTAAGTGGTCAGTGAAGAGAAACTGCTGGCAAGCCCACTAGCGTGCAATGCTGGTAATGCGGGGCATCCCTTCCATGAAAACAACGCCTATATAGACACGTACTATTACACACACTATCTCACACTCAGCCAGAGTTCTGTCAATGTTTTCAAGCCCAGACACGAGATTGCAGGCGTCATTCTAAGGGCCAAACACAGATGTTTAACCCAGGTGTTAATCCAGCAGGTTCCACACACAACAGACAACAATCTCGATCAAGAAACACATTCTCACGACATATTTTAGAAAAGACAACATGGGGGAAAGTCCTGTAACACTGGCAAGATTAAATGAGCACTTTCCGTGGGAGAATCACCCCACTGGTTTGCACGTTCCGTTTCATTTCCTCAGGTTTAACGTCAGTGAAAGTTGTCACCACGGAGGGAAAGCGTGAGGACAACTGTCTGTGATTTCCTGTGCTGAAATGTGTGAGGTTACAGTTGGACACATTATCAGCATGTTATGTCATGAGCAGTAGCTTGACATGGAAACTTGTTGTACCTTTTGAGAAATATATGGAGAGATTTGCTGTCTAAGGTGACTTTGACACTGGAGACCCTGCTACATCTGCTCCAAACACATTACATCAACCTGATCTCACAGAATTCCCTGAAATGAACACTGGCCCTTAACTCAAAATCTGTGGCAGTTTCATGGAATCGCAAAAAATTTCATGATGGGCCCACGGAAAAATTCCATGAAATGAACATGGATCGCTGAAAATTCCGTGATGGGCCCACGGAAGAATTACGTTAAATAAACACGGCCCCTTAAATTAAGGAAAAGGTTGTGGGTGGGCTTACGGTTCCGTGACACGCAAGAAGAACGGGACGGTTGTCATGAGCACTCTCTCTCCCTGGTAGCAACATTAATTGGATTCAATTCTCTGCCACTCTGCTCACTCTCTCCCTACTCTGCCTAACGAGCTCCACCTGGCTCCGCCCTGCTCTGCTCTTGTTACCTGGCCAGCTGCACTGCATTTCCCACTCACCATCCTCACCTTGCCTCACTCTGTTCTAATTACTCTGCCAGCTGAACTGCATTTCCCCACTAACCTCTCCCAGTATATCAAGCCCTGTTTTTCAGCCAAGCCCTGTCAGATCGTCTTCAAACCCGGACCAGTAACCTGCCTGTCTGCGCTCTGACTCCTGTTTGTGATACCGATCCTTTCTTGACTGCCTCCTTGTTCTACTGCCCCGTCTATCCCGACCTGCCTTCTGGACCTCGACTACTCTCCGATCTTCAGCCCCTCCGGTAACTCGATTCTGCCTTCTGTCTCTCACCACGATATTTGCCCAGCCCTGATCTGTACTTCTGCCTGCCATTCATATTGCTGTTGTGTGTGTGTTCCCCCAGGTCTCCGACCACCAGATGAGCGAGCCCAGACGCTTCACCACCCTCAGCCCGATACGCCGCTCCATCACTGGGGAACACACACACTAAGCACTTGGACTGGACACCCCCGGACATTTGGTGACCCCCGGAGCACAGGTACCCACAGGACCCTGAAAAACCCCAGACTCCCAAGCACCCCTGGAACCCCTGACACCCCTGGCACTCCTCTTCCCGCCTGAAACCTTCAATAAAGAACTCTGAATTTGAACTTGCGCTCTTGGGTCCTCTTCTGTCCGTGACAGAACGATCTGACCATCATGGACCCAGCGCACTCCCTGACCACGATGGAAGAAGAGCCAGAGATGACTGCCCTACAGCGACTGGAACGCTCTGAGGGAGACATAAATCGGATGGCTGGTGACATCGCTTCCCTTCTCCAGCTATTCAACCAGCAGCAACAACAGTTCCAACTGCAGCAACAACAGCTAGCCCAAGCCCTGCAACTACTCTCAAACCCGGCTACTCCACCTGCATCCCCCCCTGGTCCTTCTGTTCCTGTACCACCGACACTCCTTCATCCCTCCGCTGGAGGTCCCAATGCTGCAGGCCCGGCAGTGCTGCCACCAGATCCCCACGCTCCTGAACCAAAGATTGGGAACCCGGAACGTTTTGATGGCAACCAGAAGCAAGTAAGACCATTCTTGAGCAGCTGCCGAATCCAGTTTGCACTACAGCCCAGGACTTTCTCAACAGAGGGAGCCAAGGTGGGGTATGTCATCACACATCTCACCGGTCGAGCTCGGTTGTGGGGAACGGCGGAATTCGACCGGCAAACCCCAGCCTGTGCCTCCTTCAGTGCCTTTGAGGAGGAGATGTTAAAGGTCTTTGACCTAGGCTCGCCAACAGCCGAAGCGTCACAAGCTCTGCTCACCATCCGTCAGGGCAATCGGACAGTGGCAGACTTCTCCATTGACTTTCGTACCCTGGCCAGTCAAAGCTCGTTTAACCCAGAGGCACTGGTGCAAGCCTTCCTCCATAGCCTGGCGGACTATATCAAAGACGAGCTTGTTTCCCATGACCCGCCCTCAACGCTTGATGCCGCCATTGACCTTGCCGTCCGCATTGACCGCCGTATACAGACCCGGAGGAGGGAGAAGGGCCGTCTCAGTCAACCTGCCATCCGCACTCGGGTCGATACCGCCTCTGTCCAGCCCCTGCCTGTCAAGTCCCATAGCCAACTCAATCAGCCTGAGCCCATGGAGATTGGCCGTGCCTCTCTGACTCCCGAGGAGCGTCGGCGCCGTCTAAGCTCCAACCTTTGCCTCTACTGTGGTGGCGAAAATCACCGTGTCGCCACTTGTCCGGCAAAAGCCGCAGCTCACCAGGTGTAGGGGAGATCCGGGTGAGCTCAACAGACCTTCAGTCTCCCTCCATCCGAAAAACCCTGCTTCATCTCCGCCTTCAGCTTTCTGACAAGACTCATACATTGGCCGCCCTTGTGGATTCCGGAGCCGAAGCAAACATCATGGACCCTGAGCTTGCACAGCAACTGGGCGTGAACCATCATCAACTGACACAACCCATTCCTGCACGAGCCCTGGATGGGCATCATCTTGGCACTGTCACTCATATCTCCGCCCCTGTGACAATCCTGCTGTCAGGAAACCACCAGGAGTCCATCCAGTTTCACCTCCTACACTCACCTGGCCAACCACTCATTCTTGGATACCCGTGGCTCCGTCAGCACAACCCCCACATCGACTGGGAGACAGGAACAGTCCGTGAGTGGGGAAGGAGTTGTCACCAGACCTGTTTAAGGGGGGCCACCCTGCCCGTTCACCGGGAAAGATCTAGCGCTACCCCCGACATATCCAATGTTCCGGCCTGTTACCACAGCCTGAAAGAGGTGTTCAACAAATCCAAGGCGACATCTCTACCCCCACACAGACCCTATGACTGCGCGATTGATCTCCTGCCTGGCACAGCACCTCCCAAGGGTCGTCTGTATTCACTGTCAGCCCCGGAAAGAAAGGCCATGGAGGACTACATTAATGACTCTCTTGCCACCGGGATAATTAGACCGTCATCTTCCCCCGCAGGAGCGGGATTCTTCTTTGTCGGCAAGAAGGACGGTTCTCTTCGTCCATGCATAGATTACCGGGGTCTGAACGACATCACGGTTAAGAATCGCTACCCACTGCCCTTACTTTCGTCTGCCTTCGAACTGCTGCAGGGAGCCACTGTATTCACAAAGCTGGACCTTCGCAATGCCTACCATCTGGTGCGGATGAGGGAGGGAGACGAATGGAAGACAGCGTTCAACACACCAACCGGCCACTATGAATATCTCGTCATGCCCTTCGGCCTCACCAATGCCCCAGCAGTTTTTCAAGCCCTAGTGAATGATATCCTCAGGGACATGCTAAATACGTTCGTATTTGTGTACCTTGACGATATTTTAATATTCTCAAAGACTCTGTCAGAACACACGCACCACGTCCAGTTGGTCCTGCGCCGCCTGCTGGAGAACTCTCTTTTCGTGAAGGCAGAGAAGTGCGAGTTCCATGCCAAAACCGTTTCATTCCTGGGGTATGTGGTGACCGAGGGCAGCATTCAG
This sequence comes from Gymnocephalus cernua, assembly GCA_023631565.1. Taxonomy (NCBI): domain Eukaryota; kingdom Metazoa; phylum Chordata; class Actinopteri; order Perciformes; family Percidae; genus Gymnocephalus; species Gymnocephalus cernua. The sequence continues at coordinate 8,216,237 of CM042428.1, read as the reverse complement.
ATGGATCTCACGAAGGTGTCGGCTGTCACTTCCTGGCCAGTTCCTGAGTCTCGGAAAAAGTTGCAACAGTTCCTGGGCTTTGCCAACTTTTATAGGAGATTCATCAGAAACTATAGCACAGTGGCTGCACCCCTCACGGCGCTAACCAGCACTAAACAACCGTACCAATGGACATCAGCTGCTGATAAGGCCTTCAATATCCTCAAGACATGTTTCACTTCTGCTCCCATCCTCCAGATGCCAGATGCAGCAAGGCAGTTTGTGGTGGAGGTAGATGCTTCGGACGTGGGAGTGGGTGCAGTGCTTTCTCAAAGAGCAGCTGAGGATGGCAAGATGCACCCCTGTGCCTTCTACTCCCGTCGGCTAACCCCTGCCGAATGCAACTACGACATTGGGAACCGCGAGCTGTTGGCTGTCAAGCTCGCCCTTGAAGAATGGCGGCACTGGTTAGAGGGGTCAAAGGAACCATTCGTAGTGTGGACAGACCACAAGAACCTGGAGTATATCCAAACAGCCAGGAGGCTGAACTCCCGTCAACAGCGGTGGTCTCTGTTCTTTACGCGCTTCAATTTCACGCTCTCCTACCGCCCGGGATCTCGCAACATCAAACCTGATGCTCTTTCCCGGATGTTTCAGAAGGACGAGACCACCGCCATGACAGCCCCCATTCTTCCCAGCCACTTTGTCGTAGCGGCCCTCACCTGGGAGATCGAGAAGCAGGTCATGGAGGCTCTTCGGGACCAGCCAGGCCCAAGCACCAGCGCTCCCAACCGTCTGTTTGTTCCAGCAAATCTCAGGTCACCTGTGATTCAGTGGGGGCACGAATCCCGTCTGGCCTGTCATCCCGGCATCACTCGCACCCTTCATCTGGTCCGCCAGCGGTTCTGGTGGCGGCGGATGAGACGGGATGTCCGAGAATTCATCCGAGCTTGTCCCACTTGTAACCGAAACAAGACCCCCAACCAGCCTCCTGCTGGGTTGCTGCAACCCCTACTCATACCCAAGAGGCCCTGGTCCCACGTTTCACTGGACTTTGTTACGGGCCTTCCGCCCTCTGACGGACACACAGTCATCCTTACCATTGTTGACCGCTTTAGTAAGATGACCCACTTCGTGCCCCTTCCCAAACTACCCTCTGCTAAGGAGACCGCCCAGGTGGTCCTGGAACATGTGTTTCGTATCCATGGCCTACCCCAGGATATAGTGTCAGACCGGGGCCCGCAATTCTCAGCAACCTTTTGGAAGGAGTTCTGTCATCTCCTTGGGGCCACCGCCAGCCTATCGTCTGGATTCCACCCGCAGTCAAACGGCCAGACTGAACGCATGAACCAGGAGCTGGAGAAGGCACTGAGGTGTGTGGCTTCCCAAAATCCCCGGGCCTGGGCTCAACACCTGCTCTGGGTGGAATATGCCCATAATTCACTCACCAGTTCCTCCACCGGGCTCTCCCCCTTTCAGTGTGTCTACGGGTATCAACCTCCACTGTTTGCCAGCCAGGAGGCGGATGCCACCTGTCCGTCTGCTCTTGCGTATGCCCGCCGCTGCCGCCGCACTTGGGCCCAGGCTCGCACTGTGCTCCTGAAGTCTGGAACCAGCTACGCCGTCGGTGCCAACCGACGGAGGACCCCAGCACCTACTTACCGGGTTGGTCAGAAGGTCTGGCTGTCTGCCCGGGATCTGCCGCTGCGGGTTGACTCACGAAAGCTGGCCCCTCGCTTCATTGGTCCTTTTCCTGTGCAGAAAGTCATCAGTCCAACGGCGGTTCGACTTCAGTTGCCCGCTTCCATGCGGGTCCACCCCACCTTCCACGTCTCCAAGATCAAGCCGGTCCATGAAAGTCCCCTGGTCCCTGCAGCTCCGGCGCCACCTCCTCCGCGCCTCGTAGATGGCGGTCCTGTCTTCACCGTCCGGCGGCTGCTCCGCTCTAGGCGAAGGGGTAGGGGTCTCCAGTACCTCGTTGACTGGGAGGGATATGGTCCAGAGGAGAGGACCTGGATCCCGGCCAGGAGGATAGTGGACCGGACCCTTATCACTGACTTCCACCGACTACATCCTGATCAGCCTGCAATCCGTAGGGGCCGTCCAAGAGGGGTCCCTAGCCGTCCTGCCCGCCCTGCTTCCTGTCCTGTGCCTGACCCTGCTCCTGTCTCAGTGCCTGTCCTGTCTCCCGACCGTGACCCTCCAGCTCCTTCTGAGGATGAGGATATTCACTCGGACCGCTCAGAGGAGTTCTGACCCGCCGCCTGCTCCCCTCCACCCTCCCGGCATGATGTTGTTCTTGGGACTTCTGGGGCCGTCCCTTGGAGGGGGGGTTCTGTCATGAGCACTCTCTCTCCCTGGTAGCAACATTAATTGCATTCAATTCTCTGCCACTCTGCTCACTCTCTCCCTACTCTGCCTAACGAGCTCCACCTGGCTCCGCCCTGCTCTGCTCTTGTTACCTGGCCAGCTGCACTGCATTTCCCACTCACCATCCTCACCTTGCCTCACTCTGTTCTAATTACTCTGCCAGCTGAACTGCATTTCCCCACTAACCTCTCCCAGTATATCAAGCCCTGTTTTTCAGCCAAGCCCTGTCAGATCGTCTTCAAACCCGGACCAGTAACCTGCCTGTCTGCGCTCTGACTCCTGTTTGTGATACCGATCCTTTCTTGACTGCCTCCTTGTTCTACTGCCCCGTCTATCCCGACCTGCCTTCTGGACCTCGACTACTCTCCGATCTTCAGCCCCTCCGGTAACTCGATTCTGCCTTCTGTCTCTCACCACGATATTTGCCCAGCCCTGATCTGTACTTCTGCCTGCCATTCATATTGCTGTTGTGTGTGTGTTCCCCCAGGTCTCCGACCACCAGATGAGCGAGCCCAGACGCTTCACCACCCTCAGCCCGATACGCCGCTCCATCACTGGGGAACACACACACTAAGCACTTGGACTGGACACCCCCGGACATTTGGTGACCCCCGGAGCACAGGTACCCACAGGACCCTGAAAAACCCCAGAGTCCCAAGCACCCCTGGAACCCCTGACACCCCTGGCACTCCTCTTCCCGCCTGAAACCTTCAATAAAGAACTCTGAATTTGAACTTGCGCTCTTGGGTCCTCTTCTGTCCGTGACAACGGTTCGGTTTAGGAAAAGAAGAAAGTGACTTTAGGAAACATGACACGCAGGACACGGTCCCCGGTTTCCCAGGTGAAAGTCCTGTGTTTGACCCATCCTCCACCCCAACCAACCTCCTTACGCGGAATTTGGCCTTTCATACTACTCGCTACCGTTGTCGCTGTTAATGCTATGTCATTTTCTCATTGACTTTACATTGGCATTGTTTTCCGTGGTGGCCACACGGAATTTTCACACATTCCATGCCACCACCACGTAATGAGCTGTTACCAGTTTGTGATCATTTCATGGAATTCTGTGAGACCAGGCTGGTTACATCCAAACATCAGAGTAGTAGGCTATAATAGGGCTGGGTATCGCTTTTCAATAGATACTAGGTACCAAAACAATCCTTTTTCCAATAGTCTATATCAATGACGTTCCACTTCCAGAAATTCCGCCAGATGTCCCTCATTTCGGCCGGGTGTCCGTAACCTTCCTCTTTCTTTGTGTTGGCGTTCTAAACTCTGGTGGATTTCTGAGGACTCTGGTTAACTGCTCCTCAGATCTCTGCAGGGTAAATCCAGACAGCTAGCTAGACTATCTGTCCAATCTGAATTTTCTGTTGCACGACTAAAACAACCAAAACAAGTTCCTTCCCGGGGCTATTTTGCCGCGGCACCATGGCTCCGTCCGGCGCTTGATGTCGCCCAAGACGATTGTGATTGGTTTAAAGAAATGGCAATAAACCACAGCAGTTTTTCTCCCATCCCAGAATGCTGTGTGAACTAGCCAGACCCTCCTCCGCAGCACTGTGTCTGGCAATGCAAGACTATTTTTCCAATAACCATACTTTGTGAAATGTTTTCCCAAAACCCCTTTTTTCATTTAAAGTGCTCATATTATGCTTTTTGGCTTTACCCCTTTCCTTTATTGTGTTATATATCTTTTTTGTGCACGTTATAGGTTTACAAAGTGAAAAAGCTCAAAGTCCACCACAAAGGGATTTACCATCTCCAACAGAAAACACTGTTCACAAACTGCTCCAAACAGCTCTGTTGTAGTCCAGCCTTTACTTCAGAGACACACGTGGTCACTTTGGAACACACGTTATAATGCTCACCTAGCTGCTAGCATGGCACTCCCTCATGTGCATGGAGCATGTGTGACTCCCAACAAAGATGGAACAGAAGTGAGATGTCTCACTCTGTAGCTGAAACAGAGAGCTCAACACACAGGGTGAAAAGAGGAGCTGCAGCAATGTGCAGTACAACAAAAATATGGTGTTTTATGAAAATTAAACCACATTAACCTATTCTGGTACAACCTCTAAATACAATTATGAACCTGAAAATGAGCATAATATGAACACTTTAACAAAAGTGTTGGCAAAATTATCATTTAAGCAGTAGCCTACATATCTTACTAAAGAAGTAAATAAGATTGTAATTCTGACCAGGCATTCAATATAGACTTTAAGTATTATAGTTTTTGGTAGGCATACACACACTTCATATTTCAGTTGATACCAAAAAGGAATTGAGTTTTGATGCCCAGAACTAATCTACAGGTATGATTCCCAACGAGAGGTATGTATTCAGTTTGTACAGCTTTGTACAGCTGCCACAAGGCACACCTTTGTGTTTAGGAGAAAATAAACTAAATAGCTATACATGTTAATTTAGTTTAGTTGATTTTAAGGACATTAAATCACAGCCCTAAAACGTCAGCAAAAAAGTTCCTTAGCATGTAGAATTTAGCATATCAAGCAAATCATTCTTTCTGAATACATGTTTAACATGTCAGTCCCTCCGGAAAAACGTGATTATACGATCACAGCATTCACGCATAAATTGCCGATTTCTGCGCAAAATATGCGGGGCTTGCATGATTTCATAATCCCCGCATTTTCATTGCAAAAAGTCACATATATCTCAGCAGAAAGTTGAAAAATGTTGCGTTTAATTCATACAAGAGCAGCCATGTTCCCCTGTTGCCATGGGAACGTTATGAAGTGACGTAATTTGGGGGAATCACTTTTTTTCCTATTTTTCATCAAACCGCAGTTTTTGCGTGCCGCATAATCAAGGATTTTTGCCCGCAACAATCACAAAAAAATCTTTTTTTCTGACATGAAATCAAAGTCAGCAAATCTGCCTAATTCTGTTTTGAGTGTCACATAATTTCAGTTTGAAAACAGTTTTTGGTTTCATGCACAACTAGGCGCTAACATTTATTGTGAACCTAAATTGATATGCGGGCCGAATCAAAGTTTGCGAGGGGCCGCTTTTGGCCTGCAGGCCTTGAGATTGACACATACTTTAGGGCGTAGCAGCCTGACAGTGACACTGGCAGTGAGCCAGCATGCACAATGCCAGGGCCCTGACAGCAAGGCAGCTAAATGGGAATCAGCCATCACTAATTGTACTCTATGTAGCTGTGCTTGTCCTACTGTGACAAATGATGTTACGTCTAAAGGATTAAACGAGACTGTCCTCCCCCGAAAACCGCCCACATAAGTCGTTTGTCCAAGCAGCTATTGCGACTTATATCTTTTTTGAACCTTAAAGGTGCTCTAAGCAATATTGGGTGACGTTACATCTTGTTGACATTCAAAGTATTTTCAAACAAAACGAGGCTAGCTCGCCCCTCCTTCCTCCTCATCCCGTCCCCTCCCTTCTGTGCTTCCGTGCACTAACCCACCACCCCCAAATCCTTCTTGTCAGTTATTGGCTGGAACGCTGGAAGACTGTTTGTTATGTTTGGTGGTGCAGGTTGGCATAGTTTGTTTTTGTTGGCGTTTGTGGAGCCTGGGCTGTCTACGGAGACCGTGTTTGTTTTTTACAGTGTGTTCAGGGGACAGGCAGTTCACGGATAGTGAGGAGATGTTTGCTGTATGTGACAAAGAATGTTGTAGCCTAAAAAATGCGTGACATCGCTTAGGGCACCTTTAACTTAGTAGTTTTGGTGCCTAAACATAACCAATCTGCAACATTTTCCCAACGTTAAAGAAACCTTGACCTTTACATTCTGTGGTAGATATGAGGTTGTGTTTCTGCCAACGCTAGGGGCGCTAATTTATGAAACGCCCCTGGGTCTAATTAAAGACGAGGAACAAATTACATCGTTGTATGGTTTGGAACCCTACCAAAGGCCTGTCTCTAGATTTATTGTTTTTTTTAAAAAACATGCTGATTACAGTATTTTATAACCTGGTCAGTCACAGTCCCAATGCACATGTATGTGTCAAACTCAAGGCTCGGGGGCTCGGGGGCTTGGGGGCTCAGCCCCTTCCAAATTTTGATACAGCCCCTATATCAATTTAGGTTCACATTGAATTTTGGCCCGACTAGTTGCGCGCCAAACCAAAAAGACAGCAATCTGTTTGTCACACTGTAATTACGTGACATTCAAGGCAGAATTTGGCAGATTTGCCGACTTTGAGACTCTGAAATTCCCCCAGAAGCAGAGAGTTTTCATATTCAGGCTGTGAAACAGGTTGCTGTGAGTTGGCTGTGTGGTAGCCTGCTTTAAAAAAAATGAATCATTGTTTTTCATGATTTGCTAAATTCTATGATGGATACTTTTTTGCTAACCTTTTCAAGGTTTTTATGTTGACTAAACTGTAAGTGAGAAAGCTATATGATACATGCAGTAATAGAGTCAAATATATTTGATTTTTTTTTGCTTAAATAAAAGCATGTTAAACAAAACATGTCTGGCCCACATTATGATTCTCATTTCCAGTGTGGCCCTTAAAGAAATTGAGTTTGACACCCCTGTGTTGTTGCAACACAGTCTCGCAGCAGTTCATGAAATGGTCACGTAATTTTTCATCTATTGATTTGTGTACACGGACACGTTTATTTCATTTTTTCTCGTAATGGGAAGCATCTATACGGAGGTTGGGTTTAGGAAAAGAACAGGGAAAGGAAAGGTCACACGCGGGACACGATCCGCGGTCTCTGGGGGACGCGCAACAACGGGACAGTTGGGTTTAGGAAAAAAACAATGGGTAAAGGAAACGTCAAATGTCCAGTGTTGATTGACCCATCCACCACCCCAACCAACCTTTCTATGCAGATTTTCAGCATTTCATACCACTCGCTACCATAGTCGTGCTATGATCACGAAAGATGCTTTCCATTGAAATACATTAGTTTAAATAACGTGCTGGCCACCACGGACGAGATAAACGTGTCCGTCCGTGTATACGAATCAATAGATTAAATAACGTGACCATTTCACGAACTGCCATGAGACTGGGTTGGTCAATAGGTATAGCTGTCACTTCTATGCTGACTGGGCTTTCCTGTGACCCTGAAAAGGACAAGAAGGACATTGAAGGAATTGCTGGATGGATAAAAGGAGGACTGACCCCCCCCCCCCCCCCCCCCCCCCCCCCCCCCAGACACTGGGTCTACCGTGGATGGGTCAATGAAGACTCTTGATTCTACTCTTGAACTACAAATACATCTGTCATTTGCTCCAGATTAGATATCCACAAATGGTATTGTATAATTGTTTTTTTTTTAAAACACAGAGAATTGAAAACTAAAAAAAAAACACTAACATAGTGAGGAAAAGGTTGGCCACATGCAGCCAGCATGCCTGCAGGCGAGAAGCAAGAGTCCCTTAAATCAATGCTTGAGCTAATTGCTGTTAGAGCTGAATGGAGGGGCCGGGGTAACAGCAATAGGATCAATGTTTATTGTGTGGATGAGCCGGCAATTGTGCCTGAATAAACTCAAATTAGAGTATTTTGGCCCTATTTACATGTGAGTGGCAGCGAGACAACAGGCATTAATCCTTCCATGCTGGGATGCAGGTGTAAAACAAAACAGAGTAGGGATGTTTTTTAAGGTTATTAACAGGAAAACTAGTGTTATAGGACAGCGACATGCTGGGTCATATAGCACTAAGTCTGTAGGGCCTGAGGTAAATCATTACCTTCCTCCACCTACAGTATAGCATGGGCCATCTGCAGGGATTCAACATGATGGAGGCAGATTCATTCCAAACTGGGATAGCTCCAACACAAACCCTTAGTCTTAAAATAAACAGCTGTACAAGAACTTGAAATAAATCAAATAGAACAGAATCAGGACTTAACCCTTGTGTTGTCTTCCCGTCATTTAATTAAATTTCTTTTTGTCGTTTTCGACAATTCCGACATTTTTGTCAATTTTCCTGATGTTTTGTACGGAAGCCGAGAACAGCCATCGATTTCTTTCTTTTTTTATTCACTGTTATCTCGTGATAACGACTTATTAATTAGTTATCTCGATATAACAAAGGGAGAAACGGCAGATTTCTATCCGCTTATGTATCCCCATTCCCCGGGTTAAATGGAAGGGTGTCTTAGGCAAAAAAAAAAAAAATCCATTAAAAAAAAACATCTCGAGAAAACAAAAAAAACTCAAGAAAACAAAAAAACTCGTGAAAACAAAAAGAAATTGAGAAAACAAACTTTGTTATATCGAGATAACAAATTAATAAGTCGTTATCACGAGATAACTGCACAAAAAAGAAAGAAATCCATGGCCATTTTTCCAAGTTTTTTGGTTATCACTTTACTTTAAGTTGTCTACATAAGAGTGACATGACACTGTCATGAACACATGAACCCTAACTCTAACCATAACCATAATCATAACTTGTCATGACAAAACCGAATTGTTGGGTCTTTGGTAAATTATATGAGTGTTGTCTAGACCTACTCTATCCGTATAACTCCTGCTGTGATTAGACAATATAATAAAATTGAATTGGTAGACCCAGGCCAGGTTGCCAGTCAATCACATGGCTGACACATGAACCGACAATCACTCATCAATCAATCACAAATATTGATAATAGATAAGAGTTTGGTCCAGATGCTTTGCAACACTTTCCCAGAAGGTCAGTGGGGGTAGGGGCAACCCAAAAGTTAAGGCTGGGCGATATAGAGAAAATTCAATATCACAATGTTTTTAACCAAATACATCAATGTGGATATTGCGGCGGTATTGTTGGGTTGACTATTGGTGCTTTCACAAAATATTACCACAATGAGAGTTTTGATAAATAATCATGATACTCATGGATATAATATGACTAAGTGGGTAAATGCAAATAATAAAACAGCATGGCATCTCTCCAGCTACCAGTCCACACTCTGTACTTTGGTTCGTACGGGGGACTTCAGGGGCGGCAGTAGCTCAGTCTGTATGGAGTTCGGTTGAGAACTGGTTCAAGTCCCCGTATGGTGGTGGACTGGTAGTGCTGCTGCCAGTTTACCTCCTGGGAAACTCTTGAGCCAGGCACTGAACACACACACAACACTGTAATTTCCTTTGCGGGATTAATAAAGTATAATAGATACTTTATTGATCCCCAAGGGGAAATACAAGGTGCCAGTAGCTTACAGACAACACACACAACATACACATACATCATAAACAGGATGATAAAGTAACAAATCCACATGAATAATATAGACAATAAAAGAAAAGATACTAAATAAAAAGTCCACATGAATGTACTAAGGGATGTATAAGCATGAGAAGCTTGACCCTGTGATTCAGTCTGCATGGTAAGGTGCTATGAGAGTGTGTGTCATGGTGGTAGTGCAAATAAGTCCAATATAAACTTTCCCTCGGGTATCTATCTATCTATCTATCTATCTATCTATCTATCTATCTATCTATCTATCTATCTATCTATCTATCTATCTATCTATCTATCTATCTATCTATCTATCTATCTATCTATCTATCTATCTATCTATCTTTCTATCTATATCACAAATATGCCAATTTATCTTTGCTATTAAAATGTTAGATTCATTTTAATGTATCTTTTCAGACATATTTCAATATTTGAAAAAATATATACTTTTTTAAATATAATTTGGCGGCCCTCTTGCACTAACTCTTAAGGACCCCCTAGGGGTCACGGCATTATAAGTGAATAAACAACATTAAATATGGGCATTATAAGGGAATAAACAGCATAAAATATGGGCATTATAAGGGAATAAACAACATTAAATATGGGCATTATAAGGGAATAAACAACAATAAACATGGGCATTATAAAGGAATAAACAGCATTAAATATGGGCATTATAAGGGAATAAACAGCATTAAATATGGGCATTATAAGGGAATAAACAACAATAAATATGGGCATTATAAGGGAATAAACAACAATAAATATGGGCACTATAAGGGAATAAAGTAGACAGCAGGATAGACACAAATCAACAGTCAATATTAGAGGTTTGAAGTAATAAAGAGGTTTGAAGTAGGCTAATATTAATTATTATTATGTATGCAAGGCAAATTCCACACACGTGTGTCCCATTGTGGCAATAAAACCTTTTCTGATTCTGATGAGGAGAGGCGGGGTTTCAATCTAGATTTAAAAATGTCAACTGGGTGAGCTTCTTTAACGCCCCCCCTCTAAACTGGTTAGGAGTCCCTCAGGTAAAATGGCCTGCTAACACATGAATCCAACACGGCCCCTTGTTGTAACTCCCACTCAACACTGCGGATTCCAGCAAACTTCTTGTATGCCTCTTTAGAGCCTCTCTTTTCATTTGTCCTTTCTGCCCAAGCTAAGTCTTTTCTTTTTTCCCCCACTCTCGCTCTCCCTCTTTAATCCGTCCCTCTATTTCAGGAAGAAGAAGAAGAAAAAAAAACACAAAACCAGGTTCACGCAGTGCTTTAGTGGCTAAAAGTGAAAGAGCTTGTGTTTTTTTGTGTGTGTTTTTTTCCTCCCTTCGTTGAGCTGAGCCTTGAATCGCTCTGGAAAATTGCTTCTTTTGAATAGAGGGAAGGAGGAACAACGTTTAATAGGAGCCAAAGGGAGTCTGCGCTCTTAAACAGGTGGAAATTGGACGTCCTCGAATTTATACAAATAAGTAAGTAAGTATATAAGCCGGCGTGGAAAAGGAGGGAGACCATCTCCGAGGATTAGCAGCTTTCTCCTGGAGGAAAAAAAAAAAGATTACTGTGTCTGTGTTGTTAACCAAATGAAAGCAGGAGGATTTATATAACTTGTTTTCAATGCGTGTTTAACGACCACAACACAGTTATGATCATATTTTTACCTTTTTTTCTTGAGGGAAATGGTTTCAGCCGATGCCGCATATTATATGTCATATTATATCTAGATCTACGGAAGAGGATTAGGGCCACATGTGAAACATTTTGAGTTCTTTTGAGTTTAAAGTCAGATCTAAAGACCTTTTTTCCCTCCCTTTAAAACAACGTTTTTATTCATTTGACATTGCATTTATAATTTTCAACAACACCAGTCCTGTCCCAACCCTAAACAAAATGTCTCTCAGAATTCAGAAAATCCGAATTTAGATTTGTATTTTAAAAAAAAGAAGAAGAAGAAAACTCTGAATTCTGACTTGAATCTCAGATTTCTGACTTCAAACTCAGAACTCAAATCAAATGTTCCCATGTGGCCTCAGTCTTCTCCGGTAGGTAGGACGGTAGCCGTGCCAGCCCTCTATAGATCAAGGTGTTTCTGAGGGCTGCGTCTCCCTGTCACCCAGCAGAGAGTCGGGGTGCCAGGCCCGCTGACGTCACATGCTGTCGGGGTTGGGGGGATGGGGGGTAGGGGGGGCGGGCGCTGCCAACATGTGACACAGAGCATCTCTACCCATCCGACCACTCCGGAGGTAAACTCCAACACAGACTCAACTTCGTGCGTTCGTCTTCTCCAGTAGCTCCATCTATTTACTGTCTTCTTCTTTTTCTTTTTTTTTTACTCCTCTTTTTTTTCTTCTTCCTCTCCTTCCTCTCCTTAACGAGCTCTGCAATGTCCTGTTAATTCTGTGTGCGCTAGTTAATGAGCATTAATCCATCACCCCTGGATGGTATTGTTGCAGCGGAGGGATGGCCATTTGAATGCAAATGCGCGACACCGTGACAGCAAGGTGCTTATTAAAGTGATGAGCGCTGCTGCGTGCTGTACCGGGGGACCAGCGGAGTGAGAGGAGCGGAGCGGGGTTAGCTGGAGCAGCGGGGCGGACTGGAGGAACTTCTGCTCTGCTGCAAACTGAAACAGAACAACAACAAAACAGCAACAACAACAGCAAAACAAATATGGCAAGTTCTGCGTCGCTGGAGACGGTGATGTCCTGCGGTAGGACCGGGCCGTCCGCGGCCCCAAAGAGCCTCGCCTTCTCCATAGACCGGATCATGTCCAAGGGCTCGGAGCCGAGGGGCGGCGGAGAGGAGCGGCCGGAGGGGAGGAAGCTGCTGGGGCTCTGCTCCCCGATCCCCTGCATGATCCCGCTGCAGCCCTTCACCTACGACCTGCAAGCCAAGGCGCTGATGAACTACTCGGAGCTGTGGAGAGCCAGCTTCCGGGGGACTTTCTGCGGCTCCGCGGCCGCTCCATGCAAAGCCAGCTGCGGCATGTGCGCCAAGGCGGAAGCGGGCGTGAAGCAGCAGAGCCGGGTGGTGAAGCCGCAGGTGATCCAGCAGGCCGTGGCCGTGCCCGGCGGTGGCGGCGGCGGTGGCTCGCTCTACTATCTCAACTACCTGGACTCTGCGTACCAGCAGCAGCCGGAGCTGCTGGCCGGACACTGGTTCTCCAGCCCGCAGGCCCACGCGTCTCTGTCGGCGCACCACAGACTCTTGCTGCTGGAGAACGCCAAGCTCGCCGGGGTGGTGGGTGGCGAAAAGCTGCCCACGCCCCAGTACCCGCACAAGGAGCATCTGCCGGGGCAGCTGGACCAGATAGTGAAGGAGAGCCACGGCCTGAGCCCCGAGAAGAGCGGCGCCAAGACGCACAGCAAAGTCAGCGGCGGCAGCGGCGCAGACGGAAAACCCAAAAACTTCACGTGTGAAGTGTGTGGAAAGGTACTTTTTTTTTTTTTTTTTTTAAGTCGGTATATATATATATCCTATGGTGGGTTCAAATTTAGATTTTAAGATTGGAATTTTATTTAAATTCCACATTAAATATTAGGCTATTATTGACAAAACAAATAGAAAAATAAAGCAAAATATTTTCCCTGAAAACGAAAATGTATCCTTAAAATCAGAATCAAAATCAGATTGCTTTAGTTGATGGTGCATTATATACTTTAAAACACATTTAAACATTATTTTGAAATAAACAAACAATAAATACAGAAACAAATAACACATAGCCTACATATAATTAGGCTATATAATATTTTGGGGGGAAAGAGGCTAAATCCCGAGAAAAAAACCCAATTATTACATACAGGCAGCACAATAAATTCCAGAGGATCTAAATGAGATCGTTTGACGCCAGCAGATTTCTAAAGTCGCCCGTGTTGTTGTTATAAATAATTGTGAATAATACCCTGGTTGTTTATTTTTTTGTATCCTCTTAGGTTTTTAACGCGCATTACAACCTGACCAGACACATGCCGGTGCACACCGGGGCCCGGCCCTTCGTCTGCAAGGTGTGCGGGAAAGGCTTCCGGCAGGCCAGCACGCTGTGCAGACACAAGATCATCCACACACAGGTACACACACACACACACACACACAAACGCGCGCGTTGTTTCTTAATCAATTTCTGGCTTTTTTTCAAATTCCACATTTGAGTTGATTTTTTTTCTTTAGTTTGAATCGTTTTCCCTCTTGTTCCCGGTTCAGGAAAAGCCTCATAAATGTAACCAGTGCGGGAAGGCGTTCAACAGAAGCTCCACGCTCAACACGCACGTGCGGATCCACGCCGGGTACAAGCCTTTCGTGTGTGAGTTCTGCGGGAAAGGTTTCCACCAGAAAGGTAACAGCCTCTCCGCCCTGATCCCGTCTCTAAAACGCTCCGCATGGGTCCGGTGTTATTCCAAAACCATCCTGGCACCTTCTCACAGTGTAGGCTTGGTTCCTTTTTTGTAAAGCTTGTATTTAACCCTTGTGTTGTCTTCCTGTCATACTAACTTTTGGTTTTTCTGGGTCCAAATTTAGACTTCTTTTTCAACGTTTTGGACGTCGTTTTCGACACTTTTGTTGCGTTTCCATTCATGTTTTTGTCACTTTTTTTCAACGTTTTTTTCTGCACATTTTGACGTTTTTGTGTGTTTTTTCCCCTGACATTTTTGTCACTTTTTTTCAAGTTCTTTTTATAAAAAGAAACATTTCAAATGCTATGAAATTGAATACAACTTGTGAAGAGCGTTGTAGGGAGCCTTCCACGTTATTTCTTTAGAAAATTTGGTTGAAAGAAAACCCAAATTTCTGATATAGATTTTTTTTTTTTGGAAAATGCGTCAAATTGGACCCGAGGAAAACAGGACATACCGTAATATGTAATATGTGTTGGCCCTAAATGGTTCAGATATTCCCAGAATATGTCAGCGCTCCAAAGCGCGTGCAGGCCTTTACAAATCAAATCGAGTCTTAATTTTGTCTGTGCAAGCTGCGTCCTAAAATGTCTTCTCAAAACGAGAGATCATTTGGTAAAATGATTGAATCTATTTCCAATAATAATGAACTCGTTTCAAGATAAAAGCGTTATCTATTATTGATCATCTTTCAGTTTAGAGACAGTGGTGTGTAGAAGAGGTCTGCTCTGTGAACAGGTGAAATAATCTCACTGCGCTATTCATAAGACATAAGACAGGACTCCATAAGTGATTAAAAAAAGTCCAGTTAAATATAAGAATCCCTGCACTGTGGTCTGGCGGGCGGGGGTCTGTTACACAATCACGTTGCTGCTGGTGGACGGTGTTTTTGGTATTTTCTTGCTGTAGCCTAGTTGTATGTATTCATAGGTCGGATTTCAAAGAATAATAATTTAAAAATAGTTCATCATGAAAATGTTAACCTTCATGTTGTCCTCGGGTCAAATAAAAAAAAGAAGAAAGAATTTCAGAAATATGGGACGTTGAAATAAGCAGCGAGAATGTCGGGGGGGGGGGGGGGGGGGCGGGGGGGGGGCGGGGGGGGGGGGGGGTGACAAAATGTTGGAAAAAGGCGTCAAAGAAGTCAGAAAAAAGTGACAAAAACGTTGGGCAAAAGCGACCAAAACATCTGGAAAACAATCTGGCCTGCGTTTAATTAGTCAGGAGTAAACCGGGTTTCTGTTTGTTCTCTGTGGAGGAATCCTCAGTGCGTCTGCTGCATCTTGGAATAAATAAGAATATGAGAGCAGCACCATATGCTGCCGATCGGAGTTTATGTGTTTTAGTAATGAGTGGTGCGGTCAGGGGGAACAGGACATGTCACTTTCCCCGGACTAATTCTCCCGGCATGCTTCAGGACGGCGGCTTTGCTCCGGGTCAGCTGCTCAGACCCCGGCGGAGCGGGGGAACCAGGGGACTTTTTCCCTCTGCGGTTGAGTTGTGTCGCTGGCGCTTGAT
>CM042428.1:8175000-8200594 GCA_023631565.1 Gymnocephalus cernua | reverse complement strand
ATGTCAAACCCGCGTCCTAATTCCAGCCCGTTTTCCCCCACAGGAACACGTCGGCTGTAGCCTATGTTATGGGATGTCATTTTTCACTTGAAGGTTGATTGTGGTGGCATTCACACTGTGAAACTGCTCAAGTTCCTGTTTTGATAAATGTTGTCAAAAAAACAACAAAAAAAAACACAGGCGGTTCTAGTCCCCCCCGCCCCCACCACCACGAAAATCATTTTAGTTTTGTTTTTTTTTCTAAGCTGCTGGTCAAAATAAATGTAAATATATGACTTGAGGCTCTGGGAATGGAGATTCGATTTTGCCATCATTTTCTGACATTTTATAGATGAAACCATTAAAATCAATAATCTTTAGAAAGAAAGAAAAGTCTGGAGTGCTCGGAAGTTCAAACAAATCATGAAGGTGCTTTTTTGGAAGGGGAACACAACAGTTCAAAGGAGGAAAAAACTGGTCCGAGGTACTCTTCTTGCAAAAAAAAAAAATGAAAGAGGCCTTTATTCAAAGTAGATTAGATTAAATAAAAAGACACACGGCGCACCTACAGAATATACAAGAAATAATGAATAGGATAGAATACAAGAACAACTACTATTCAAAACTAAAGATAATAAATACAAATGAAAAATGTACAAACGTATATACACGTGGCGAATGCGAATGTACTACCTAAATAGTTATTTCATGTCAAAGTCTTAGTAAGAACCTCTAATGAAAAATACCAAATTGTAGCCATATTTTTGAGTTGTGTTTCTGTTTAATCGTCACATCCTTAGGCTCAGTTCTAAGTTCAGCATCATCTGTTTTGAGAGAAGAATCACTTCATCCCAAGGGCGTAACTTTGGGTTCAACATTGGGGGGTGGGGATTGATATCTAAATTTTTGAGCAAAATTGACATTTTCACTTCATTTTTTTTTGCATTCTGGTAAATTTTTCTGCAATGCGTTGTGCATTTTCTGCATCAATTTATGGTACAAATGTCTTTATGTAAAGGTTTTCAGGGGTTGCACTGTCCAATTGTGTAACCCCCCCATTCCCCCCCCCCCCCCCCCCCCCCCTCTCCACTGTAAGTTACACCTATGCTTCATCCAATGTCATTAAAAGTTTGCAAGCCGATTTATTAGACTTCCACATCCCCATGTTATGTTTTGGGTGCCTGGGTAGCTCACCTGGTATGTATAGCCCATGTATAGAGGTTTTCTCCTCGACACAGCCGCCGCAGGTTGGACTCTTTGCTTCATGTCATTCCCCCCTCTCTCCCCTTTCATGTCTTCAGCTTTCCTATACAAATAAAGGCCTAAAAATGCCCCCCAAAATAAATACATTGTATGTTTATTGTGTCTGTCCCCCCCCCCCCCCCCCCCCTGCTATTAGATGAAATTTACGCCCATGGTGTTCATTGTTCCTTTTTTTTTGTCATTGCCCAGGAAACTACAAGAACCACAAGCTGACACACAGCGGCGAGAAGCAGTATAAGTGCTCCATCTGCAACAAGGCCTTCCACCAGGTGTACAACCTCACCTTCCACATGCACACGCACAACGACAAGAAGCCCTTCACCTGCGCCACCTGCGGCAAGGGCTTCTGCCGCAACTTTGACCTGAAGAAACACATCCGGAAGCTGCACGACAGTGTCTTCTCGCCAGCCACAAACGCCTCCAGAGAGCCGCAGAGCTGAGGCTTGCTGCCCCATTACCGCCCCCCCCCCCCCCCCTCCAAGAATGCATTTCAATAATATTCCGCCTGGGACTGTTGGCACTCAAGAAAAATAGACTTGGCTTTTTTAGCTCTGCATTTGTGGCCATGTTGAACAGTTTTGTTTTGAAAGGCCAGAGAGAAGGTGCATGGGGTAGTCCAATACAATTGGAAATAATCCCTTTAAAATGAAGTGTGGTAATCCTGTATGTAGGGTTTCAGATCCTGCCCAGGTGTCCCAGCAGGGACACTGTAACGGGAATACAGAGCAGACCAGAGCACCTCTTATTACCACTGGCTCCCATTAGGGCTGCTCAATTATGGAAAACATCATAATCACGATTATTTTTGGTAGTGAACTTCACGATTATTGAACATGTTTACTCATTGACTTTCTGAAAGATGTTGTGTTTATTGAAGTTCAGAAACAGTGACTCAGTCAAACAAATGGTTACACTTTACTTGAAGGTATCTACATAAGAGTGACATGACACTGTCATGAACGTGTCATAAACATTATAAACAAGTCAAACGCTTCTTTTAGTGAGTGTCATTGTTTTTGTCATGACAAGTTATGGTTATGGTTAGGGTTCATGTGTCATGACAGTGTCATGTGTTCCTGTCAGTGTCATGTCACTCTTATGTAGATACCTTCAAGTAAAGTGTTAGCAACAAACGAACAGTGAAAACACCTTGAACTGTGGCATTTCCCACATTCAGAACACAAGACCAAATAAGAGTTAACTTGCAAAACATAATGTGCAAAATAATCATTTTTCATTAGGAGCCGAATTTGTAATCGTGATTGAAATGTTCAATTAATTGCACAGCCCTAGCTCTAGAGCTGAAGATCTTTGCCTGAACCCAACGGGACCTGACGGGTTCGGTCGGGTTTGGTCTTAATTTCTATCATTTTACACAGGCTCGGGCCGGGCTCGGACCGTGTTTGGGCCGGGTTCGGGCCGGGCTCGGGCCGGGTTCGGGCCGGGCTCGGGCTTGCGCTCCATGTTGCGCGTAAATGAGCGGTCGGGTGATGCGTTTCAATTAGCGCGAAAATGGATGCTGAAAAGGGGAAACGGAGGCTGGCCTGAGCCTGTGGCGATTACATTTTGGTTGCACCAGCAAAGAAAGCAAAGTCTGAGGTGTGGAAAACGTTTGACCATGTGCATAATGAGAAATGACTCATTCTTGACAAAAGGCAAAAGAGCCTTGTGTGTGCGCACATTTGAATAATGTCGAGCTGTAAACGGGTTCGGACTTTTAAAAAGCTGTCAATCAAAATGTACTTGTCGGGCTCGGGCCGAATTCTATCAGGGTCGGGCCATGTCGGGCCGAACTTTTAAGGCCCGATTACATCTCTACCTAGCTCCCGTACTGTGCATTGGGATGTTATAGGGATTAGTTTCTGCACAGATTGAACTTCTTCCTGCGTTGCCCGTTACGAGCATCAAACGCAGGAGAAATAATCTGTCTCCATGATGGACCTGTAAATAATAGCTTATGGAGATAAACTAAAATGTTATTTAAAATGTGAATCATTGCCATGTTGTGTATTTCATGGAAAAAACTGTTAATGTGAATAAATAAGTTATAACTTATGATGAAAACTGAATGTTTGAGCCATGTTGTTTCCTTTTTTTGAAGGCATTTGGAAATAAAACAATGAACTAACATCAATGTTGTGTGAGTTCAGAAACATATACTAGGTGTGGGGGTTTAGCTGAGGGCTGCAAGACATGACGACATTTGACAAAACATAAAGAAATAAAAAACAAAAATAAGAGTTAAACATGTTAGGGACACAGGGAACATGTTAGAATAAATGCGCAACGGCAAATTACAAATCAATGAAACATTTCAAAAACGACTGCACTGTTGGGGATTTGTCTGTGAGCGGCTTAGTGATTGTTTTGTTTTCATGATTTTTTTTGTTTTCGTATTTCTTAGATGTCATTTCTTCGTTGTGGATTTGTCTGGTATGTGCTCGTGTTTTCTGTTGTGTTTTGATGTATTTTCCTGGCTAGATAAGATAAGATAATATACTTTATTGTTCCCGAAGGGAAATTAGTTTTGGACTCAGTCCGTTCCGCAGCTTTACAAAGACAACACAAAACACAGAAAATAAGCATCTCTCAACACATACTCTCATGCAACACAGAACATGCTCTCATATACATTAGACAGGTACCTATAGTAAGCACATTAACTCCTCCTTTCATTGGCAGTATTGGCTAGGTGATCACGGAAGACTTGTATCATGTGGATGCGCCGAGAGAGAATTCCTCATGGGGGAGATAGAAACTATGCACTATAGCTTTAATACATACTTCATAAAAAAACATTTTTCAGGGTCAGCAAGGTGATGAATTACATAACATGTACAGTATGTAGCTGACACTTATAAACATAATATAAAACATATGTATTTATACACAATAAATGCATTCAACCGTGTGGCTACATGTTGAGTAACTTCATCCAGTCTGCTGATCCATTAGAGACAGAGAGATAGGGACATTTCTATTTGATATTTTATTTTATAGGCTATGGTGCAGTCTGAACAGATGGGTGTTCAGTAGGGTTGGGGGAAAAAATTGATACAGCACAGTATCGCGATATTTTCAGTGGCAGTATCGCGATACACAGATGCCAAGTATCAATCTTTTATTATATATGTGTTGGTCAGTTTGTCTGCTTGACAATCCCATTTTGCAGCAAATAAAATTGAAGTGAGATGAACAAACAGAAATGTAGGCCTATCTTTTTAGATAACACAGATGTTGGCACAGTTTCTTTGGGGGACATCATTTGAAATTGGGAACAATTTGAAGTTGGAAAAAAGGTCATGATTTGCAATATATCGCAGAAAATATTGCAATATGTTTAAAATCGCAATAATATCATGTGGTGAGACATATGGCAATGATATGGTATGGTGAGGCCTCTGGTGATTCCCACCCCTACTGTTCTGTCTGCTGTTGGTCCTGATGAATGGTTGACATTGTGGAGCGGACAGCAAATAGTGACTGTGATATGATGCTGCCCTCAGTGTGGCTCAGTGACAACATCATTCAGCCTGTATTACCGTAGAGACATCTGTCTGCTAAACTTTATGCTCTGTGTTTTCTTTGGAAGTGTTGTTAGAGAGCCACATATAGACTCAGTGTGCCTGTATGCTGTATGCTCTGCAGCCACTTCGCTTCACCATTTATTGACAGACACGATCTTAATAATGGAGCATTTACACTTGACTTGTGGCGTAGTGGCGCAAATGATCAGAGATAACATGGGTCCTTGAAAGCGAATTACATTAAGCAGCTAAACGGCTGGGGGGGGGGTGTCCGGGCGCATCCGGCGAGATAATGGAGCACTCAGGCCGCAGCTCCTCATCTGGGCCTCCGTGTTAATAGAGCGTAAGTTATTCTCCTCACGGCTCCTGGAACAATATTATCCCTGCACATATTCTGTGGAGAGGCACGTCCGTGCTCCCAAACGCCGGTCTTTCTATTAACAGCCAATTAGCGCCGAGCCAGGCCGCGCCAGGCCCGCAGAAGCACCAGCACTGCAGCATGGGCTAATATTGCCACATGGGTGCCCTGCTCACCTGTTTCATCAGTCTGCACCCGCCGGCTGAGATGGAGAGAAAATGTTGGCTATACGGTGAAAACGGGCTTTTCCCTGGCGATATCTCCGCTAACATTCAAATGAAAAATTATTTTAACTTCCATAGTTAACAAAAGTTAGCGCCTCTTTGGGAAGTCAGAAGGCTACATGAGGCTGCATTTAAGATGTTTTAAATGTAATAATTTGGGAATCGGGTTTCCACTGGATGGAAGTGACCAGGAGATCTGATGACATGAGATGTATGCATTCCTTCTCTCCTTTGCTTTTTGCAAAGTTTGATCAAGTCTAAAATAAGTCTCTGGGGCCTTGAGTTGTAACCCTCGCCTATTCAGTTGTCTGTACAATTATATATTTATCATATTTTCTATATTCATTTAAATTATAAAAAGAAGAAGAAAGAAATGTTCACTTCCAGCTGATGTCACGTGTCTCTCATCTGCCCGGTCACTCTCACTATTGAATTCCAAAAAAATCTAAATAAAACGAAATGCTAAATGCCAAAACACCCCTAAAAACATAAGAATTTGCTTTAAAACATGTGAAAGACGTGTGTATTTGCAGAGTGTAGCATACAGTCCCCCTGCAGGTCGTTAAAACCTCCAAATGAACAGAAACCAGAGCGAAGACATGCCCGTGGTGTACACACTCTGTCCATCTTCACACATTCCTCTGGGGCAGACAGTCCGTAATAAACGTCTACAGTTTCTGTGTCTGCGTCATATTTTCTTAAACGCAACATGTATGCCTAACGAGTTTTCCACGTGACACGGAGGAAACAATACGATCTGAATTAGTATAAGGTTTTTATCCAACGCAATGTGTGAGAAACAGAAAAACAAACAGCAGCCGTGTGCGTGTGCGTCAGGCTGCGGGCATGGACAACCATGTCAGAGCAGTAAACAACCCAAAGGCGAGCAGGTTGTCCTTTTCTCTGCACCCCCCCCCCCCCCCCCCCCCCGCACCTCTACAACATCTGAGCAACCGCCTCAGTATCCACAAACACGTTAATTGACGAGCGGGAGCTTTAATTAAGGCGCGCGCACGAGGAGGAGATTAGAGGCGGCGGGAGCGCGCGTGCGCTAATCGGCTGTCAACAACATGAGGACATCTTTCTCTTGCTCTCTGCGCCACCGAGGGATCACTGGGGATTCATGCAATTTACGGGCCACAAAGGAGCTCGTTTGAGACGGGAAGAGAAGAAAGCAGAGAGGCGGACTTTTGTCTGGCCGATTGAATTGATTGTAAATGGGAGATTAGCGGGAAGCTTCAGCAGCGGCCTGTAAGTGCCCGATGGAGGAGGAGGGAGAGAAAGGGACCAATTAAGTCTACCAAATGTTAACTTACATCAGTTTCCCCTCACTTTAGCCCACATGAAATTCCAATTAAAGCATCCCTGCGCTAGCAGCAGCTTTTATTGTTTAGAGGAGGGTGGAGGGGTGGCAGTTGGTGTCACTGCAGCCAGCAGACAGAACGTTCCCACAACATCTGATACCATTACCTACAGCAATGGTTCCCCCAACATCTGATACCATTACCTACAGCAATGGTTCCCCCAACATCTGATACCATTACCTACAGCAATGGTTCCCCCAACATCTGATACCATTACCTACAGCAATGGTTCCCCCAACATCTGATACCATTACCCCAACATCTGATACCATTACCTACAGCAATGGTTCCCACAACATCTGATACCATTACCTACAGCAATGGTTCCCCCAACATCTGATACCATTACCCCAACATCTGATACCATTACCTACAGCAATGGTTCCCACATCTGATTACATAACCTACAGCAATAGTTCCAACCTTTCTGCTTTTTATACATTTATATTTACCTGTTAATGTTAAGGTCGTCAACAATCGTAGCCTACTATTACTAGTTTACTGGGCTACTACTTTTAACTATTTCAACCGTTAGCCAACTATTTCAACTTTTGGCTAATTTAACATTTAGCTAATTATTTGAAGTGTTTCGTCATTGCTTTTATTTATTTATACCATTTAGGCTATTCAATACTTGCTAAACTTCTGTGTGATTTCACACACTTTCTTACATAATGGCAACATGTAGCCTAGTGCTCAGCTGTTACAGTTGACTTCATGTAAATATGTGGATATATTCTTTTAATCAAATAGTGTTTTGTGACAATGTCAGAGGGTAAAGCTTTAGGTTTCAATGTTGAGGGTGTTTGTGTATCACAACATTCCTGTATATGTTTTTACAAAGGTGTAATAATCTGCCTTTAACATTCTGTGAATGTTTGGAAGACATTTTTACACAATGTTCTCACATTGTTTACACATACATTATTAATTAGTTACGATTATGAATAACTGTACATTCTGAGTGCAACACGTGTTCTGAGAATGTTGTTATGTCATCGAGGGAAAACATTGAGCAGAACGTCCCTGCAATGTAATGTTGGCGGTGGAATGCTCTGACAGTGAAATTTGCTTTTAATTAATTTTGGCCTTTTGGTCATGTTACTGTTTATTGTATTCCGTCCGAATATTTGGACACATTGAAACTTTCATGCCAATAAAGCCCCTTTGAATTGAAAATAGTGAGAATGTGTTGTGTCCAGAGCACATATTTACAGAATTTAAGGATGTTCAATGATTGTCTTCATACATAATCTCCATCCATTTTTAGATGTGCACTTTGTAAGGGCAAATGGTAAAAAGAAAAATATGAAATTACACACTTTTTGTCCATCAGTTTTCATTGTATTTGCTTGTTTTCTGCCAAAGTACAATGGGACAAGTTAATATGGAAAAACATCTGTGCTTAGGATCCTAAAAGGCTTAGACTGGCTCTGGTGATAGAGAAGCCCCACCCCCACCAACCAGGCCTCGTTAGAGGAGCACTGGCCCTTAGGCACAATGAGCCTCCAGGATTCATTGTAAAGGGCTGAGGGGTTAATGAGCAGTGGCTTCTCTTCACTCTTTGGCTCTATTCCTGCTTCAAATGAGAGCCAGCTGAAAGGGTGGAGGATGGAACGGCCAACAGTGGAATTTAGATGTGTTGAGATGCAATTATGTTACATTTACTATAAGCACATTTGACATTATGTTTATTAAAGAAACTGCTGTCATTGACCCTGATTTGACTAAAAAGCATAACCAGAAAGGCCTAAATGTGTCAGGGCTCGGCAGCACGGAGGAATCCAGGGTGTGATGCATGGAAATGAGCCACTCAACAAGCAGCCCAACACACAGATTCAAATGGAACAGCCGCGGCATTCACTCGCACCTCATTTAGATTCTTTTACACAGTCAACCCCGAGCCTTTCTCCACCATAACCTCATCAGGATGTCTTCAAGACAGCGGCGAGCAGCTCGTTCCGGGGATGGGCCTGCCTGCCTGCTTGCCTGCCTTGGCATGTGGAGGGCCGGTGGGCTGCAGGGAGGGGAAGGGCTGGGCTGCTGGGAACAGCGCAAGGAGGGAGCTCTCATCACTCATCTGTTGTCAGACTCCACTCTCTGACCTCCATCCATCCATCCAACTTTCAATCCATCCATCCATCCCTCCATCTCTCCATCCATCCAACTTTCAATTTCAATTTTCAATTCAATTTTATTTATAGTATCAAATCATACCAGGAGTTATCTCAAGACACTTTACAGATAGAGTAGGTCTAGACCACACTCTATAATTTACAAAGACCCAACGATTCTCGACATTCCAGGAATTCCCCCAAGAGCAGCATCAATACAACAGTGGTGAGGAAAAACTCCCTTTTAGGAAGAAACCTGGGACAGACCCAGGCTCTTGGTAGGCGGTGGCTGACGCAGCTGGATGGGGGCAATAACAGTCAGAGAACAAAATAAAAGAATAAATAAAAAATAAAATGACAGATTGAACAATGAATAAAACTGTGACACATTTTCTTGCACCTGTGAAAGAAATTAGGCTCATTCAAAGTATGAGGCAAAAGACGAATCTTTCATAAACACTTTTATATGGTGTTTTTTGAAAATGAAACCATGTAAACCTATTCTGATATAAATTGACAGCGCATTACAGTTCATCATCAGAACACATCTATCCCAGCTCACTGTGCATTTTATCCCATTTCATTATTTGTCATTATTTTCATAGTTAAAAAAAATGTACATAGTGTTTTGTAAAGAGCACATATATTAAACATGAATATAGCGGGACCATATTTGAATATTGAAAGTAACACACAAAAAAAGTAAACAAATTCCTTAGTGGCTACAGATGCTTCGTAGATATTATGAACTGAAGAAAACAATTCTAGTCAATAAAGTGATTTGTAATGTTCCCCTCTAGTTCTGATCTTATGTTTGAAAAACTTGTGACTCGATACAACGTGACCTATAATCTGATGTCAAGTTTCACATCCTTGTTATCAGTAGCGCTTATTATCAGTGTTAGAACTAAAATGGTATGGCTCATATATATATATATATATTAGGGCTGTCAAATGATTAAAATTTTTAATCAAATTAATCTGAATTTTCAGTGGATTAATCATGATTAATCACTATTTGCAATTTCACCTGAATCCTAACCATTTTTTTCTGAAATGCATACCAAAAGATACTAGTGCTGTCAAGCAATTAAAATATTTAATCGCATTAATGTCATAGTTAACTCGCTATTAATCGCACATTTTTATCTATTCTAAATGTCCCTTGATTTCTTTTTGTCCCATTATATTTTCTCATTTTAATTCTCTTATCAGCATGGAAAAGTAGATCGGCTTGCTTTGTGACTGTTTTTTTATTGAAAATAACATTGGCATATACGTTATGTTCAATTTCACACTAACATTCACACTTGGATCTAATAATCTGTCACATAATGTAACGCTGTTACCTCGATGTTCCATTGCAGATAGTACTGCAGATAGTACTGCAGATAGTACTACAGTACTGCCTCATTTGTTTCTCTCACTGACTGTAGAGTCACTACTCGCTCGCTCTGAAGATAATCGCCGTCACGAGCCTACAAGCTACGCGGCTAGCAAGCTAAAACCGGCCGAGGCTTGTGTCTGTTTTGTTTGCGGTCTGCGAAATTACAAGACCCGCCCTTCAATCACTACTATTGGCCAGGCGTCGAAGGTAACGTAACTCCATTTGTTCAGGTCCTATCCCCTGACCAATCCACTATCCTCACCACTCGCGGTGAAATGCCTAAACCAAACCAATCAGCTGCTTCGTAGGGCGGGACATGGCGTGGCCATAGACAGTTAAAGAAGTGGACTAACAGATCCCGTTGCTCTCTCTATGCGTTACTCGTGCGTTAAAAAAATTATCGGCATTAAAATGGGTTTGCGTTAACGCCGTTAATAACGCGTTAAACTGACAGCCCTAATATATATATATATATATATATATATATATATATATATATATATATATATATATATATATATATATATATGTATTATAGATATGCAATCATATAGTGAGCAGATATTGGGTGTACAGAGTGATGAACAGGATCAGTAACTATTTTTGTGGTGGACTGTTCACTATTGGACACTAATATTGTCCTATTCATCAGACAAATAAAAGGGATTCAATTATGCCCATGCTGCAGACAAGACAAATCAACACACCCATAACACATTGTATTCAAATATGCATCTCTTTGTCCAGCTAATTAAAGGCAAATTAATTTGATCATCTACTGCTGCAAACCAATGAGCCATTTTCTCCATCACGCTCCGGCTGCACTCAGCTCTTTTCTTGTGGCATTAAAGCAGTGTGTCATTGTTACCGAGGATCAGTTGATTTGGGGATGTCCGGTGCCACGGCTAATCCTTTTGACCTGACCTGGCCCTGCTGGGAAACGTCCTCTTCTCCTTCACTTTAGGCCGCCATGTTAATGACGAACCACTCTGCTCGCTCACACAATTAAAAGACCCCCCCTCACAATATAATACACAATACATGATGCTACACAAGCTGAGATCACTACACCATGAGCATTTGTCACACGGTTGTGTGAGGTCCTGTTTTATCAGCAAAAAAGTGTTTCCACAAACTTAAGTTCCACAGGATGAATCTTCAACAATTAATTTAAAATAACACAGGTTACTTCTGAACAGCATAAAAAGTACTAAAAACAAAACTCTCCTCTAGCCAGTCAGACCCGTCGTTCTTCTTTTTTGTCCTCCTCTTCTCAGCACCTGTTTCACATCCACCTTTAACAAGCACATCATCTACTATCCTGTGGCCAATCCTGAACTGTGGAGGGGGGTGTGGTCCAGCCAAATTACATTTATACTTCTCGTGACCTTGATTCCCAGTCCAACAAACAATTAAGAAAACATAGCAAATCCACAAAACCATGCAAATAATAACTGTTAAAACATGCAACCCATCTACCAAGAAAATCAAATGTAAAAATGCACACACTGCTAAAACTCAAACTGAGCAATTAACCAAAACATGCAAAGTTGGGATAAAAATGAAAAGATGCCTAAAGTCACACGCTGACACAATAAATAAAGTGGAAATAAAAGAACAGTAAGGAACATGTTTTCATGGGTTGAAAAAGGATGACGGCAACAATGGAGAATGTTAAACCCAAAATCCAATAGGCATCTTCCAAAAAGTGAAGAAAAGGTAGCATATCTCAGGTTCCCATGTTAAGGAGGACAAAATACTGTCTTTGAACTTATTTAGGCTCCCATCACAATAAATCAACGCTGATGCGTTTCGGCATATAGCCTTCTACAGACTGAACATGTTTTCGTGCTTTCCCTTGAAACTGCCTGCTTAAATAATGCTGAATAGCAACATAAGGGAAGTCTGAGGAAAGTGACTGGAGTCATACAACTCCTTTTTTTTTAAGATAATTTTTTGGGGGGCGTTTCCCTTTATTTGATAGTGACAGTGGATAGACAGGAAAGGTGGGAGAGAGATAGGGTATGACATGCAGCAAAGAGCCACAGGTTGGACTCGAAACCTGTCTGCTGCAAAGGACTCAGCCTACATGGGGCGCACGCTCCATTCAATTTGTTTAGTGTAGATTTCTTTAAAACCTCGCTGGTTTTTACTCTTTTTTTTATCAACAGTTTAGTCTCATCTCCTATTAATAAAATGTACTATATCTGGTTTCGGTCGTTTCCAAAAGTAATTGCCAGTTTGTCACAAACATCATCTTTTTTTTCATGAGCACATCTTAGCTTTATGTCAGGGATGAACCATTTTTGTGAGACTGATTATCCAGGATCACTGATGTTAGGTTTAGTTTAGTCAGGTTAGTGAGCAGTGTTGGTCATCTTACTTTAAAAAAGTAATTAGGTACAGTTACAAATTACTTCTCCCAAAGAGTAATTGAGTTAGTAACTCAGTTACCACATTGTAAAAGTAATTAGCTACTCAGCAAAGTAACTGATGTCATTGCTGCAGGTCGGAGTCGAACCTGCGGCCGCTGTGTCAAGGAGTAAACCTCTATATATATATATATATATATATATATATATATATATATATATATATATATATATATATATATATATATACACACACACAAAGTGACGCACGTTCGCTGGACTACAATAGAGCTGTTTGGAGCAGTTTGTATAGCAGCAGTTGTGTGCGCTCTACCAACCGGGCGCCCTGAAACTTTAGACCTTCATAACGACATAAAAGTACAACTAAATACAGTCACAAAAGTACTTGCAAAGTAAATAAAATGATTAAAATTGAATAAATGCAATACGGAGTAATAACGATCTGTACATAGCACAAGTATGGTAGCTTATTCTGCCATGTATGAAAAATCGATAGAAATGGATTACTTTATAAATGTAGTTAAAAGTATGGTAGCTCTGTCAGGTAGGAAATATACATAGACATATATAGAAATGGACCAAGTGACTCTGCTGTTTTTGACGGAGACGAGTGAAGTCTATTAGAAGCACTTTTCAGTTAGGCTCGAGCGTTACTGCGCAGCTGCAAACTGAGCTTGCCGAGGTAGATGTGACGTGAGCAACGTGTCTGAACGTTGTAAGTCTTCTGGTAGCTGTGCCAAGAGAAATCTCAATCATTCCCAATCTTGCAGAGACGAAGAGCGTAGGTATATGTAAGGAGATGACATAGGCACAGGCTAATTATTGCTAACTAAAATGCTAGTTAACATTAATTATTAAACTTAAACAGCTAATGTACGTCGAAACTGCCTGCGAGCTTCTCCTGTACTATACGGTAATTCCTCTACTATGCGACAGCAAGTCGCGTGGTTATGACACAATCGTTAGCCTATTTTTATAAAAACGTCTGCTACGGAGCCATAACGTGAGATACAAGGTAATGGAGCCTTTTATACATTGTTGTGTTTCTTTAGAAATAAACAACGGCCAAATTAAGTCTTTAAACGCTTCAGATGTAAAGTTAATGGCTGTCAAAGTGACGCCAAAATGAATGGCAGTCAATGGGATGCTAACGGGTGGTGAGTGCTTCGTAGCATTAAAATGGCGCCATAGCGACTTCACTCTGTGGAGAGAAGCTTGCCCCCTTGGAAATATATATCAGAATGGACTACTTCCTCTATAAATGTACCATGCACCACATAATTAAAACACATTTCAATGAGCATTAGAGGTAGCATTGAAAGGATCTAGGAACATTTAAGACCTGTTTAAGTTGATCTAGAAAACAATACTTCAGCTAATTTAAGCCTTTATAAGACCCCGCGGAAAGCCTGATTGTGACATGGATTTATCCAATCTAAGGGGAATATCCAGGGATACTGGACTAGTCAAACAGTTTTGATTTGAGAATACATCTTAAAGTGTTCATATGCTTTTTTCTTTTCCCCTTTCCTTTATTGTGTTATATATCTTTTTGTGCACGTTATAGGTTTACAAAGTGAAAAATCCCAAAGTCCCCCCCAAAGGGACTTACCATCTCCAACAGAAAACACTGTTCACAAACTGCTCCAAACAGCTCTGTTGTAGTCCAGCCTTTACTTCAGAGACACACGTGGTCACTTTGGAACACACGTTATAATGCTCACCTAGCTGCTAGCATGACACGCCCTCATACTCTGCTTCTGACTGGCTAGTATCCTTACCTAGGTATTGCGGATGTGCGACTCCCAACAAAGATAGAACAGAAGTGAGATGACTCACTCTGTAGCTAAAACAGAGAGCTCAACACACAGGGTGAAAAGAGGAGCTGCAGCAATGTGCAGTACAACAAATATATGGTGTTTTTTGAAAATGAAACCATGTAAACCTATTCTGATATAACCTCTAAATACAATTATGAACCTGAAAATGAACATAATATGAGCACTTTAAATTCATCCATGCATTTTGCATATTTTCTTTCACACAGACTGTGTTGAAACACTAGTCTCGCTTTGCCAGACCCTCCTCCACAGCGCTGCGAAAGAGGGTCTGGCTAGTCCATACAGCATTCTAGGATGGGAGAAAAACGTGCTCTGGTTTATTGGCATTTCTTTAAACCAATCACAATCGTCATGAGCGGTGCTAAGCACTGGCAGCAGGCTCGGTGCCCCTGCAAAATAGCCTCGGGAAGGAACTTGTTTTGGTGGAACGTGTACGTTCAAAAGTTGTTTTAGTCGTGCAACAGGAAACTCAGATTGGACAGATAGTCTAGCTAGCTGTCTGGATTTACCCTGCAGAGATCTGAACAGCAGTTAACCATAGTCCTCAGAAATCCACCAGAGTAAAATTCCAACACAAAAAACCAGGAAGGTAACGGACATCTGGTCGAAAAAAGAGGGACATCCAGCGGAATTTCCGGCGGCAACGGAGCAATACTGGAA
The DNA here is from genome assembly GCA_023631565.1 of Gymnocephalus cernua. Lineage (NCBI taxonomy): Eukaryota > Metazoa > Chordata > Actinopteri > Perciformes > Percidae > Gymnocephalus > Gymnocephalus cernua. Next base: position 8,185,484 of record CM042428.1, on the reverse strand, counting down.
GTGGAACGTCGTGGATATAGACTATTGATACACAGATGTTCAAAATGTGTCTAAATCAATTATATTTTTAAGTGCATCAATGAATGTGGACAGCCTCTACGTGTTCATGTGTTCAAAAATACAATGTGACAACTTACCCACTGATGGGGCAACTGCTCACACATGCATGTTCTACTTAACCATTTAGAGCTCTAAAATAAGATCATGCTTGTGTCCAGATTGTTATTGAGTTTATTGTGGGCACAGGCACAAGTGTGATAGGATGTCCACCTCTGCCCTAAGTCACAGTGCAATGCAGCAGAAAAACCCAAACAGACAAAGAGTGATTGCCCGTGTAAGAAACCAATTCAAGTGTTTGCTTTGACTGGTGAGAGTAAAAGTGAACTGATTAGAGCGCGATAAAAAGGCCTTCATTAGGAATCAAACACAATGCGCTGGTGCCATGTATGGATCCATGCCCAGGCACAATCAATATCAACAAAAGGGGCAAGTACACAAACACAAACTTCATCCGTGTCCTTACAGCGGGCCACTTAATCCGCCAGTCGATATGAATGGCGGCGCACATTCTGACTCTACTAGGCAACAGCGGAGAGACATCCATGGACGCACAATCCATACGGCGACTGGAGTGGAATTCAGCGAGCACAATCCCCCACTGGGATCCTCGAAGAGCAATAACGCAGCTCAAGTACATTCAAGTCCAGCCGGGGAAGAATTCTTACATTAGCTCCAGAAAGCTGGTTCTGTTTAAGGGCACGAAATTTATAAAAAAAAAAAAAAAAGCTTTTTGTGTTGTAAAGGGGTATAGGAGAGCCAAGAGGTGTGGGATTACCAGCGGTGGAAGAAGTATTCAGATCCTTTACTTTAATACCACACTGTAAAAATGAAAATTAAATTTGCATTCGCTTGAACTGGGATAGACGCTCCATTTTCATGCGCCATCTTGAAATACGACATACAGGATATACTGCTCCACCTTTCATGTTTTCGCTGTCACGTGATAAACTCACAGGTGCTGCTAATGGGTATCGTAGCTTCCCGGCCCCGGCAAGTTTAAAGAAGAAAAAATAGAGGACCACATATATTCAAAATCCAAATTTCAGGAAAAGGAGTCTTCTTCTTCGCCCAGAAAAAGAAAATTAAACGAACAGACCTGATCGCCGGAGGAAAAGCTGGATGAAGACGTGGATGACATCTTTGCTTTTTGAAGCGTGAAGGCTACCGTAGCTGTAATACGTACTTTGAACTGTGTGGCGTGAGAGAGTTGATTGCGATATTCAATTCAATTTTATTTATAGTATCAAATCATAACAGGAGTAATCTCAAGACACTTTACAGATAGAGTAGATCTAGACCACACTCTATAATTTACAAAGACCCAACAATTCCCGACATTCCAGGAATTCCCCCAAGAGCAAGCATCAATGCAACAGTGGCGAGGAAAAACTCCCTTTTAGGAAGAAACCTCACAGCCGGATGGGGGCAATAACAGTCACAGAACAGATAAAGAAACAGAATTGTGAAATTGTGGTTGTAGGAGCGTAGCAGGGGGCAGCATGGCATAGCAGGGAATTGCGGCAGAATCCCGGCCACAGCTGGAACCATGATTTTGGTGCCATCCTAATCCTGGGACATCATCCTGGGTGAAAAGAAACAAAGACTCCGGGGAGCAAGCTCCCAGGGCTAGGTTAGTAACACGCATTTCTTGGACATGGATGTACAGAAAAGGGAACATAGAGGAGAGAGAAGCTCAGTGTGTCAAAGGAAGTCCCCCGGCAGTCTAAAACTAAAACAGCATAACTAAGAGAGACAGGTGAAAGAGAGGTGCCCGGTCAGGCTTAGAACTCCCCCCACCCGGATCGGGTTGTATCGGTCTGCCTCCCTCTACTTTGATTATGTCATTGATTATATGATAGATGAATCTAACGACTATGAAGAGAAGCAGGTTGGCCGGGTTAGGCGGACGCTGCAACTCCTCACTCACTAGCCGTTTCTCAATGTCAAGGATCCTTCCTTGGTAGGACTAGTCCTTCCAAGGAAGGATCCTTCAGAGGCTAGGCCAGAGTCCTCCGTAGCATTCGGAGAACTCGTACATTGGAACAGGCTACCAAGTGCACGTCATTGCGTGCCTGTGTCATGTAAAATGTTTCGCCTTCACTTCCGCGCTGCATTTCAAAACACAAACATAAAAATGGATGTGGAACTGTGAACTGTGCTGTGCATTTGTTTTGTTGAGATGAAGAAGGGAATTCAGCGTCAGTCTGCTTGCAGGAGGAGAATATTCTGTCGGCAACTTTACTCGCAACGTGCGAAGGTAGGTAACGTTACCAACACTGACAGGCTATAATGTAAGCAATAGTCATTTCTCTTATTTATCCCATGTCAACAAATTAAAAACTCGTGGGAGTTCATGTTTATAGTTGTCATAGCTAACACTTACCGGTGTTATGTGCCTTCTGGTTTTTCCACCTACTGGTTTCCGAGACTGTCCAGATGCCGTGTAAACCTATCAGACTACCCACGTCGACAGATTCGCTACATATTTATAAACATTTTACTGGCCTTTGCATGTCGCACCTCAATATAAACTGTCCTGAACTGAACTGAGTATCTGAACACTACATGACTACAACATTCTACAGCGGGGAAAATGTGTTTTAAAAGTAAAAATAATTAGGATGATCCGTGTGGCGCTGGATTCGAACCTCCCTCAGCAAAAATTAACAACACACAAGCCCGCTTTGCTCTCCACTACACTATCAGTAATCACATTACTTCTCTGGAGAATGACATGACTTTGTTTCATCTCAGTAGGCCATGAGTACCGTTTACCTGAGTATTACAAAACAACAGGTTACCTTGATTTAGGCTTAAAAACGTAACTATATCGTGCACTCTAACCTTCTGCTACACGTCTGCACTATCCGTGTTCAAGGATTTGTTATAAATGATACGAGGCAGCACACGGATTCTGAAACAAGAGGTCTAAAACAACTGGTTACCCTGGCCGCCGAATCGCGTTATCTCCAGGCTCTCAAACAGCTACAACAACAAGTTCCTTGGTTTTATGAAAAGAAGCAATATTTCTATTGACATGGCTCAAATGCCTATATCTAGTTTCCAACGTTATACAACGCCATGTTTATGACAGAAGACAAGTGGAGAAAAATATTTGCTTAATCAATAAAGGATTTGAAACCCAGCTGCTTTTCATTTGATAACATTGAGCCTTACCATGTTCGCCAATATTCCCATACACTGTCTTCCAGCCTCATTTATCTAGCAATCACGTAACGGAGATGATCATCTGAAACAACTTGTCTAGCAACGGTGCACTCTTTAGACGAGTGTTGAAAACAACGTTCACCTTTCATCGTACAAACTACGTCAAACTATTTTCAAATTTCAAAACAGAACTTTGTATTGTAGAGGTTTCAAATACTTATCTTCCGTCATATACATAACGTTGTAGGCTACTGCTAGATGTAGGCATTTGAGCCATGTCAATAGAAATATTGCTTCTTTTCATAAAACCAAGGAACTTGTTGTTGTAGCTGTTTGAGAGCCTGGAGATAACGCGATTCGGCGGCCAGGGTAACCAGTTGTTTTAGACCTCTTGTTTCAGAATCCGTGTGCTGCCTCGTATAATTTATAACAAATCCTTGAACACGGATAGTGCAGAGGTGTAGCAGAAGGTTAGAGTGCACGATATAGTTACGTTTTTAAGCCTAAATCAAGGTAACCTGTTGTTTCGTAATACTCAGTTAAACGGTGATTCATGGCCTACTGAGATGAAACAAAGTCATGTAATTCTCCAGAGAAGTAATGTGATTACTGATAGTGTAATGGAGAGCGAAGCGGGCTTGTGTGTTGTTAATTTTTGCTGAGGGAGGATCGAATCCAGCGCCACACGGATCATCCTAATTATTTTTACTTTTAAAACACATTTTCCCCGCTGTAGAATGTTGTAGTCATGTAGTGTTCAGATAATCAGTTCAGTTCAGTACAGTTTATATTGAGGTGCGACATGCAAAGGCCAGTAAAATGCTTATGAATATGTAGCGAATCTGTCGACGTGGGTAGTCTGATAGGTTTACACGGCATCTGGATAGTCTCGGAAACCAGTAGGTGGAAAAAACCAGAAGGCACATAACACCGGCAAAGCCGCGCATAGGATTGTGGGTGATCTGGGAGCGCGAAGGATACACATATGCATCCTTCGCTGTCTATGGGAAATTCTCTGAACGAAGGACTCAGTCCTTGGTGGAATTCGGAGGATCCTCGACATTGGAACGGTCCTTCGACGGACGTCGATGACGTAGCATCCTCCAAATTCTGGCTTCGGAGGATCCTTCCTTGACATTGAGAAACAGCTCCTAACTATAAGCTTCATCGAAGAGGAGAGTTTTAAGTGTACTCTTAAATGTGGTGACGGTGTCTGCCCCCCAGACCCACACTGGGAGCTGGTTCCATAGGAGAGGAGCCTGATAGCTGAAGGCTTTGGCTCCCGTTGTACTTTTAGAGATTCTAGGAACCACAAGTAACTCGGCATTCTGGGAGCGCAATGCTCTAGTGGGACAGTAAGGTACTATGAGCTCTTTAAGATATAATGGTGCTTGACCGTTTAGAGCTTTGTAGGTCAGGAGAAGGATTATAAATTAAATCCTGAATTTTACAGGAAGCCAATGCAGAGAAGCTAATACAGGAGAAATATGATCTCTTTTCTTAGTTCTTGTCAGAACACGTGGAACACTGGAGAGTCTTAAGGGTTTTATTTGAGAATCCTGATAATAAGGAATTACAGTAGTCCAGCCTGGAAGTAACAAATGCATGAACTAGTTTTTCAGCATCGTTTTGAGATAGGATGTTCCTAATTTTGGCAATGTTATAAAGGTGAAAAAAGGCTGTTCTTGAAGTTTGTTTTAAGTGGGCGTTAAAGGATAGATCCTAATCAAAAATAACTCCTAGATTTCTGGCAGTAGTGCTGGAGGCCAGGGCAATACCATCCAAGGTAGCTATATCTTTAGATAATGAAGATCAGAGGTGTTTAGGGCCCAGCACAATCACCTCAGTTTTGTCTGAGCCATATTATGCTCATTTTCAGGTTCATAATTGTATTTTAAGGTTGTACCAGAATAGGTTTACATGGTTTAATTAAAAAACACCATATTTCTGTTGTACAGCACAGCTCTCTCTCACTGCTGCAGCTCCTCTTTTCACCTTGTGTTCAGGTCTCTGTTTTAGCTGACAGAGTGAATCATCTTTCCTTTTGTACTCTTTGATTCCACTCGCACATGCTCAGTAGCTCAGATCGTAGATCATGTCAGTTAGCTCCATAGACAGTAAAAGAAAAGTTGTTTCTCCAACTTTGGTCAGTTACAGGGCAGGATTATCCGGGAGACTTCTTCTAAAGGAGGGTGCACATGTAAGGACTTCTTTTGTAGATTATGGTGAACTTGTGTGTGTTGTAGCATTGCTTTGCCATTGAGAACGAGCTAGCATGCTAACGCTAGCACTAGCATGCTAACGGTTGTGTATACCCGTCGTTTCGGCTAGTTACGTAACAAGCCCTGCAGATTTTGAACAGCTCACTCAGAGACTGAAGGCACGACACATTCAGAAACCCGTATCTCACTCAAAACAGCATGGATGGATTTTTTTCCAAGTTTGTATGCATGTGGAAGCACCAGAGACACAAAATAACACCCCAAATCCCTGAAAGAGTGTTTTTTTTTTCATAATATGGGCACTTTAACATCAGAAAATTGTAGGTCATCCATGCTTTTATATCGTTGACGCATGCTTGGAGTTTAGTTAACTGACTGGTTTCATCTGGCTTAATTGATAGGTATAGTTGGGTGTCATCCGCATAACAATGAAAGTTAATTGAATGTTTCCTAATAATATTGCCTAGGGGAAGCATATACTGTATAAGGTAAATAGAATTGGTCCAAGCACTGAGCCTTGTGGAATGCCATGGTTAACTTTAGAGTACTTGGAGGATTTATCATTAATATTAACAAATTGAGATCAATCAGATAAATAGGACTTAAACCAGCTTAGTGCGATTCCTCTAATGCCAACTAAGTGTTCCAGTCTCTGTAACAGGATGGTATGGTCAATAGTGTCGAAAGCAGCACTAAGTTCTAGTAAGATAAGTATGGAGACAAGTCCTTTGTCTGAAGCAGTTAGGTCATTTTCACCAATGCCGTCTCTGTGCTATGATGCATTCTAAATCCTGACTGAAAGTCCTCAAATAAACTACTGCTATGTAGAAAATCACATAACTGATTGGCGACTACCTTCTCAAGGATTTTGGAGAGGAAGGGAAGATTAGATATAGGTCTATAGTTGGCTAAGACCTCAGGATCTAGGGTGAGTTTTTTCATTAGAGGTTTTATCACAGCTACTTTAAATGACTGCGGTACAAAACCTGTTAGTAAAGATATATTAATCATATCTAGTAATTAAGTATTAACCATTGGCAGCACTTCTTTAAGTAGCCTTGTTGGGATGGGGTCTAAGAGACAGATAGAAGGCTTAGCTGAAGAGACCTTTAACATTAATTGTTGAAGGTTAATAGGGTAAAAGCAGTCTAAGTATATGTCAGGTCTTGTTGTTCTTTCTAGCAGTCCTGTGTTAAAAGGTGAACCGTTAGAAGTTGAGGGCAAAAGATGATTAATTTTATCTCTAATTGTTATAATTTTATCATCAAAGAAGCTCATGAAATTGTTACTACTCAGAGCTATAGGAATAGATGGCTCAGTAGAACTGTGACTTTCTGCCAGCCTGGCTACAGTGCTGAAAAGAAACCTTGGGTTGTTCTTATTTTCTTCTACTAGTGATGAGTAATAGCCTGATCTGGCATTTCTGAGGGCCTTCCTATAGTTTTTCAGACTTTCCTGCCAATCTAAATGAGATTCTTCCAGTTTGGTGGAACGCCATTTACTTTCAAGTTTTTGTGAGATTTGTTTTAATTTGCAAGTTTGGGAGTTATACAAAGGTGCTAGTTTCCTCTGTGATTTCATCTTCTTTTTGAGGGGAGCAACAGAGTCTAAAGTCGTCCGTAGGCAGGACGTAGTACTGTCTACAAAATTATCAATTTGGGAGGGACTGAAGTTAACATTGACTTAAATGCTGTTGGAATATTTTCCTTAAATTTTGCTATAGCATTGTCAGATAGGCATCTAGTGTAGAAGCTTTAATTTAATTTTGTAAAGTCGGGTAGTAAAAATTCGAAAGTTATTAAGAAATGGTCTGATAATAAAGGATTCTGCGGGAATGCTATTAAATCTTCAATTTTGGTGCCGTATGCCAGCACAAGGTCGAGGGTGTGGTTAAAACCATGAGTGGCCTTATGCACACTCTGACTAAAACCAGTTGAATCTAATAGTGAGTTGAAAGCAATACTAAGGCTTCTTCATCTTCTTCTTCCGCAGCCAGGACTTTGTAATGTGTGCAGAATGTGGTTTTGCATTATCTTGTTGAAATATGCATGGACATCCCTGGAAAAGATGTCTTCTTGAGGGCAGCATATTGTGCTCCAAAATCTCTATGTACTTTTCTAATCATTTCAGCTGGACTTGTAGGCCGTTATATTGTTGGCTAGTTTCATTTAGAAGAAAACATCAGATTTGACATGTTTTGTGTGTGTTTGTAATGTGTAAAGTTACTAGTAACTAAAGCTGTCAGATTAATGTAGTGGAGTAAAAAGTACAATATTTCTCTCTGAAATGTAGCGGAGTAGAAGTAGAAAGTGGCATGAAAAGAAAAAAGATTGAAGTAAAGTACAGGTACCTTAACTTTTCTACTTAAGTACAGTACTTGAGTAAATGTACTTTACATTCCACCACTGGTGATTACAGTGACACGAAGTGAGGGGCTGTTAAAGAGGAAATGTTACACTGGTGCCTGTGCAGTCCACGGGGAGCCGAGCCAGGCTACCTTAAGGCCAGTGTTGCTTCCTCTTAGTGTACGACATGAAGCCTTCTATTTAATGTAAGACAACATGACAACAGTCGAGGCCTCTGTGACGGAAAAGACAAAGAGCTCCTAAGTAGAGGTGACATCCCATGATCAGAGGAGAGACTGTGGACTCGCACAGGGTCAGAGGGAAGCCTCAAACAGCGCCACCAGGCACAACCTCCAGCCGCCGCTCTCATCTGTGAAATCTGAATTCAGAAACCGAGAGAGAAAATGAAAAAAAAGTGCAACTCTTCAACAATAGAATTTCGACAATCATTTACAATTTAAATTGGGTCAGCAGTTGATATGAATCTGAGATCTCTCCCGAGCCCCAGATCCAAACAAGTGCAACAGACTCAAAGTGTGAAATAACAGGCTGCAACAAAAAAAAAACGCAGCATGCCAAAATATTTTCCCTCCTCCATTCTTTCCCCCCTCCCCTCCACTTGCCCCTGCTACACCCGCAGCATATCACTGAATGAAATGCAGCGTGCAATTACCCCATTATCCAATCAACTGGAGTCGACACTTAACCATTTGCACGGCTTTGGGCTCAGCCAATTATCTGTCAGGGCTCTCAGTGGGCTCTCAATAGCTGAAACCGCATTGCATAATCGCACGGCTCCGGCTTCACGCCACGCCACCAGAGACGGAGGAGGGCTGGAGGAGAGCCGGCCGGCTGTCTGATGGCTCCTTGTTGTTGTTGTTGTTGTCGGGCGCCTGGCAGGATGAAACGAAGGTCTGGTCACTGACAACAACGGCGACTGGGCTGCAGCAGCCCCCCGGGGGCCTCGGCCATTAGAATACATAATGCAGGGCTAGTCATTTGGAAGGGCTCTAGATCGTGCTCTTCAAAACCCTTTTAGATAATTTGCTACATGGCATCTTCATCCCCCCCCATTTCAGCCGACCCATCCTGTCACCCGGGATTGGACACACAGCCCTAATACCTCCCCCCCCGACCCCTACCTTCTTTGAATCCTGGCCTTAACCTCACACTTGTCCTGCCCCCCTTCACTAAACCAGCACCCCACCACCCGGCCCCTACCAGTCCAGACTGGGCCAGTCAGTCAGTCAGTCAGTCAGTCAGTGGTGGCTAGTTGACCCCCCCGAGGGCCTGTAGCACTGGGGCCCCAGCTGAGGAGCCGGGGCAGCTGCCAACCACTGGCCTCTTCAACCCCGGCTGTCCGGATGATTGCGTTTGTCAAGCCGCCACACCGAGTCAGCCCAGCGCAGGTCTGATCACCGACAATTAGGGGTTAAAGAGAGAGAGAGTGAGAGAGAAGAGGGGGGTGGGGCGGGGAGGGGGCGGGTAGTCTTTATCCACCCTGGCAGTGAAGAAGCATGTGCCCTGTTTTTTTGCATATGCTGACAAATGGGTGGGGTGTTCCTCTCATTACTGTTGTCGCTGCGGCCCATGTCTCTGTCTCTGTACATCTAAACACAACTTCCAATTCTATCAGCCACATGGAATGTGGATGTGTTGTTGTTGTGACCCTCTGTAACATCATGGATGGAAGCAGTCATTCTGCTCATACAGCGGGAGAGAATGGAATTTGTGATCTTGATATCAACGTAATATTTATTTCAAGACATCATTTTCTTTTTTAAAGCTAATTTTATGGGCATTTCCGCCTTTAATGGATAGGAGAGCTATGGAAGGGGGAAGATGTGCAGGGAATCGTTACTGGTCGGACTCGAACCCTGGACATTCTGCGTCGAGGCAAAAATCATGATATATGTGCACCTGCTCTACCGACTGAGCTATCCTACCCACATCAAGACATCATTTTCTTTGAGTATTATATATATATATATATATATATATATATATATATATATATATATATATATATATATATACACACACACACACACACACACACACACATGCATACATATATATACATGCACATATATACATATATATACATACATACATATACATGCATATATGTACACATATATACATACATATACATACATATATATATATATACACATACATACATGTATATATACATATATACATGCATATACATATATACATACATATACATATATATATATGCATATACATATATACATATATACACATACATATATATACATATATATACACACATATATATATATATACATATATACGTACATATATATACATACATATACATACACATATATATATACTCATACACATATATATACACATGTATATATACATACATATATACATATATATACATATATACATACACACACATATATATATATATATATATATATATATATATATATATATATGCATATATATACAACCCCAAATCAGAAAAAGTTGGGACAGTATGGAAAACATAAATAAAAAAGGAAAGTAGTGATTTCTAAATGTACTTTGACTTGTATTTCATTGCAGACAATACAACAGCACATCATTTAATGTGTTCCTCATGATTTTTATTGTTTTTTTCTTCAAAAAAACAAAATTCCTATTTTGGTTCTTGCAACACATTTCAGAA
>CM042428.1:8005000-8167500 GCA_023631565.1 Gymnocephalus cernua | reverse complement strand
CCTGGACCATGAGGAGGGTGTGGGTCTTTACCCAGGAGGAAACGCTCCCAAGCTGGGATATACTCTTCCACAGACGCCCAATATCTTGTCTAGAACAGAGAAACAATATAAACCTTACCGTTAGGTCACAAAACTCGAATGGTACGTGTCCATATAGGCGTTGTTTTCATGGAAGGGATCAGCCCGCTTCCCACGCTAGTGGGCTCGCCACCAGCAGTTATCAGTTTCTCTTCACTGATGAGCAAAGAAAACAGGCTACAGCCTCCTACAAGCATGATGGCTGCCCCTGATTGGACAAACACATGGGACTGTCTACTCCCGGATTTCAAAATGGACCATTTGGAATTTGGAATATGATCTTGTATTTTATGAAAATAGTTCTCCCAAATGTGTTTCTGAAAACATCTTAAGCGAGAAATAGGCAATGTAGTTGGTGAAGGGCGTGGTTTAGGTGTGTGTAGTCTCGCGTAGCCAGACCTTCCTCCACAGCGCTGCAGAGGAGGGTCTGGCTAGTCCACACAGCATTCCGGGATGGGAGATAAACGTGCTCTGGTTTATTGACATTTCTTTAAACCAATCACAATGAATGAATGAATGAATGAATGAATGAATGAATGAATCAAATGAACAATGAATCAAACAACTATCACTTCAGTGAATAAGACAATTTAAGAGGGCAGTCCTACAAGGTAAGCTACTAGCGACAACCTCCTTTTCAAGATTCAAGATTCAAGATCCTTTATTAATCCCACAATGGGGGAATTCACACTGTTGCAGCAGCAAGGGATAAGACGAAAGTAGAGGACATGTGTTAAACACACAACAATAATAAAATAATTAAATAGAGTAAATATTAAATAGTAAAATGTATTTACAGTAATTGCACATGTTTTAATTATTATGTTGTATTGTTCCTGTAGATATTGCATTTAATTCAATAAAATTGTATTTATAGTGTCAAATCCCAACAGGAGTTATCTCAGGACACTTTACAGATAGAGTAGGTCTAGATCACACTCTTTACAAATTACAAAGACCCAACAATTTCTCATCTAAATGCCAAGGAGCTACTGTGTCAACAGTTTACAGTTTAAAGAAAAGATTAGCAGCAGAATTGGCCTGAAATGTGATCTTATGATCCAAGACACTGTCAGATACTTCACACCATTATATCAAAAACGTGTTACCTCCAGAGCCAGGAGATTTGGGAGTGGCAGATGTCTTCCTCGGAGACGATCCTCTGTCTTCTGTAAATCCTGCAATAACAGAGAGCACACAGTTATCTAAGCACTCTTTAATCTTAGTCTCACATGTCCAGACCTATCTCTACAGCGCTGAGGAGTAAGGTCTGACTACACCACACATACATTCCAGGATAGGAGAAAAACAAAAATGCTCAAGGTTGTTAGCATTCCTTTAATGTTACCTGTTCATACAAAACAGTAACGTGAGCAATTTAAATTAGCTGGATACATGGTTAAATCTCATTTGCTCTTACCAGTGTACAGCCGAGTGTCCAAAAATGTCCCAGTTAGAGAGTTAATGACGTAAACAAATACTTTGTAAATCTTTACAATCATTCCCCGAGATAAAACCGAGCAAGCCCGCCTTGTTGCACTATCCAAATTCTCTTCAAAACGTTTTCAGCATGTAGCTTGCTAGCTTGAAGTTTGTTGTTGCTTCCTGAGGAGAACGGAGTCAGACAGCAGCAACACACATCGCCGGAAACATCCGGCGCGATTATCCTGGAAATGAATTGTCCTCGATCCAGACTACTTTAATCTTTATGCAAATCGTGGCAAATATTTTAGTTTCACAGAGTTTACAAGTGCAATTGAATGCAGCGTAAGTTTAACAAGGTGCACATGAACGCACCATGGAGTCCCATCGGCGACCACATGCTTTACCTTCGTTGTTTATTACCAAAAGTCACTCACAGCACCCAACCCTGTCTATCAGGCCGTCCTACCTGCAGCAGTGTGGTGTTCCTGAGGCGAGCCGCCTCACACTCCTTGAGCTGCTGCCTCCTCTGGATCTTCAGCTGCTCTCTGCAACTCTCCATCTGCTCCAGCAGATCCGCTCTCCTCCCTAAACTGATTATAAAAATAACGCACTTTACATTTGAAACACATCTCAAAGTGCTATTCAAGTACATATTCATTGTCACACAGTGGAGACAGACAATATCAACACTAGTCACACTCACACTGACTGGAGGGTGTTTTTATTACAGCCCAAGCCACTGTTTAGATGAACAAATACCGAATCATAAAACGCATTCTCTATAATTAATAACAAAGGAGTTTGCTCCTTTGTTATTAATTATAGAGATATTTGCGTGGTAAAAGTGTAACGCTACTTTAAGCCTGCGAGCTAACTGTGTGAACAGAAGAGTTATAGTTAACGTAGGCTAATGTTACTCGTCGTGGATGAATCACACAGACCGTATTGACTGCTATCGATGAAACTGGGTCAATACTAGTTCATATTAAAGATATGACAGACTCACATTTCCTCATGTTTCTCAATTAATTCCGTTTCTTCAGATAAAGCAGCAGACATTGCTGGCAGCAAAGGCGCGTCCTCGGATCCTCTGATATAGCATCAAGCTAACAACAATAGTCTGTCATACAAACGGAATGTGTACTTCAAAATAAAAGCGCAATTTATTTTGGTGCGAAAGTCGCATTACCTTTGAGCTTGTTTTTACTGAAAAAGTTGGACTGCTGCTGGAAATGTTGTTGACATATACTATAACAACGTCTATTATATTAGAATATGACTTAAGGTGTATCACTCTGTATTAACAAAATGTCTGTTCAATTAACTGAACACAATGGTGTTAATATGAAACTTCTGTACGGAAGTTATGCTTGCTTCGTCGTTCAGTAACCATGGCAATCAAGACGGGTACCTGCTGCCCTCTGCTGGTTCTATTTTAGAAAGCAGTTGATGAATTAGAAGCAAATAGATTTGCCGTTGTGTTTCACATGTGTTATCCTTAACAATTCCTCTCTGTGAACTTGACAAACTTGATTGCAAATGGGAATATGGAAAGTTAGAAGTCCCGAATCAATAGTCTGGTTCAAAAATTCTTTTGACTCTGAATTGCTATTGGGCATTTTCAGTTTCATTGATTACAGCTAGACAGACACTAGAAAACAGACACTAGAAAAAGAGCTAAAGAGTTGGTAGACTCCGTACTCGAAAAAGCACACTATACAAAAGAGTGGCCTGGAAGATAGGACATTGTGCTGGAAAATTACCCTGTGTGCATTGGAAAAGCATGTTTGAAGACGTAGCTGTCCCTTCTATCTTCGCTCAAGTTTCAGCACACGAAAGTCGCCGGTGTTTCGGTTTAACTGGTTTTCGGATGAACTGGTGATCTTCCAGAGGCCTGTACTACGAAGCAAGATTTGGCGTTAACGATGTAACTTCAGGTTCAACCCAGGGTTTTCTGTATCACAACGGTGGATCAGTTGTTACCGGGTTCAATCGCCGTGGTAACTTATGCTGAACACCTAACCTGGTCAGGAGCAGGTTATGTTGGAGATTAGAGATCAACCGGTATTAAAGCCCCACCTGCTGACCAATCAATACTCAGTTGATAACAACATCACCGTTCTTGGAAGATACGGAGGAGCTCGGTGGGCTGAGCGAGAGATGTGCACTCATAAAAGTTAAAACATTTAGACTGACAACCCCATTAACATTCCCTGATGGGTATTTTTTTATGAAATATATAGATTTTCAGTGGAGGAAATTACGTATAGGCTATTTATCGGCTTCTTATACCATGGTCTGGGTGAATACTCGATTCTGATTGGCTGCTGGGTGTCCATTAAAAAGTGATGTAGGACACCTAGTAAAGGTGTCCCGGTGAAACGGACTGTTTACTGTTAAATCAATAACTAAATCAATGCGCTACATTAAATCAAAAAGGAAATGTGTCATTTCCAACTCGTCCTCTGATCACCACAGGATGGCGCTAACACACACGCTGCAAGTAGTAAGTTATATTTCCCCTCTGGACTGATTTTGTTTCACAGAGAATAACGTTATCTCACATCCCGTTCACTGTTCAGGTCGCTGCTCCAGGCTGCGCCGCTGCGGCCGACAGTAACGTTACACATCGCGGATCAAATTGTTCGTAAAAGTCGTTATATTGTTTCGGGGACAATGACATGGCTGGATAGCTAGCTTGTCTTGTTGTTTAACATACTGTCAAATAATTTTTACTGATTGCCAACTGTACACAATGTTATTGACTTTGGATCTTGCTAGCATAGCGTTAGCCTTCTGGCTCGTAGCTGAGCTGAAGGATTCTATCAGATGAGCGGACTATAAACATCTCCGGTTGCTAAGGATGGCAATGTCGTATCTAAGGTTTTCCTATTTCCTGGAGGAGTGAACAACGTTTGCATTGCATTAGAACCTGATGGATGGGAATGATTGTTCCAGGTATTAGTCAAACCGCCAGGCGTAACCAGGGAAACAGAGTTATTGTTTGTAAAAACTTTAGATTTCGATTGTAAAACTAATTAAAATGTGAAATACAGTTTTAAAAATATGTTATTTGGCAAGTGACCATGGTATAAGCGGGTTAATGCCATTCGAGGTGTCCATTGTCAGGTATTAATGGACTTCGGCGGTGCGCGTCGGACGGTTCACGCCTCGCCGTCGTCCATTAATACCTGACAATGGACACCTCGTCGGGCATTAACCCTTACTTGAGCCACACATCAGTTAGAATTATGTTTGTATATTTTTGATCAGAGTGTCTATTTGCACCCCTGGTACAAATAGCCTCGGCCACACAACTGAGCTATTCACACCCTGTGACGTAACAACAAAAACACGTTCCTCGCGTGCACCGAAATCATGGGCGACGTTCATCTTCCTTGACAGCAGAAACTGGCATATTAAGAAAGTTTTGTCTCTACCCTTTACAACAATTGAATTTATAGCGGAAAATGGATACTACAGTTGTGCTTTGTGTCTTCAGTGAAAGCATACAACCGTTACTTAGTTAGTAGGATACCTACTTTTTGTATACAGTATGGTTACCTAGCAACCGAGGCTTGAAGACACCATGTAGTAAACAGTCGTCTTTCTTTCCATTATTACTGTTAGGTGAGTGGTTAGTCCACTGAGCTGTGGTATGGGAGTCCTGGGTTTGATTCCCCAGTGAGGTTATCTTATTTTTTTTCATTTTGGAGTAGATAATTTGCATGCCATTGCGCAAGTCAGGGTGGTGGGGGAAGACTCATGAATATTCATTATGGGACTCATCCCTGAATGGGTAGTACTCGTTGCCTGCTCTGGTTGGGTGGGTTAGGTTAGTGGGATTGGTTATGGTAACCATATTGGACACTGCAACGATAATATTCCAAAAAGGTGTAATACATGAGTCGTATGGATAACTGTGTGTAAATATATGCCAATGTAAATGCACAGGGGTGCAAATAGCATAGATTGATATTTGTACCAGACGGGGTATTAATAGAACACATTGCTGTGTGCACCGGGGTACGAATAACATTCATTTCTAATTGCACTTCTAATTGCACCGGGGTACGAATAGCATACACTGCTAATTGCACCGGGGTATGAATAGCATTAATTTCTAATTGCACCGGGGTACAAATAGCATAGACTGCTAATTGTACCAGGGGTGCAAATGGCCTCACCCATTTTTTATTTGCTCTCACGATCGCTTCCCACTGCCAGGGTTGCAACTGAAATAAGCTAAAGCAACGACAGTTTATGGAAAGGACAAGTGTAATTATGGTCAGATCTTGTGCCTGACTGATGGGGAAGTTATATTGATAAGCGTTGTGATTTACGCAACTACAGAGTCGGCTAATTTTTTGCCAGCTTTTCTTCCTGTTTTAGGAAGAAGTGACTGTATTGCATTTTGCTTGTAAAACCGTATCTGTGTTCTTCATTTATGTAGAAATATAGTTTGCTCTTATGTAAAATATGCGGCTCTGGTAGATGTTTGCGATTGGTCACGAAGTGCAAACACCGCCTCTTATGTGAACGCGCGCGTCTCTAGATTGGGAAACCCTGGGTTGAATAAGTAAGGGTTAATGCCCGACGAGGTGTCCATTGTCAGGTATTAATGGACGACGGCGAGGCGTGAACGGTTGCCTCCGCCGAAGTCCATTAATACCTGACAATGGACACCTCGAAGGGCATTAACCCGCTTATACCATGGTCACTTGCCAAATAACATATTTTTAAAACTTTATTTCACATTTTAATTAGTTTTACAATCGAAATCTAAAGTTTTTACAAACAATAACGCTGTTTCCCTGGTTACGCCTGACGGTTTGACTAATACCTGGAACAATCATTCCCATCCATCAGGTTCTAATGCAATGCAAACTTTGTTCACTCCTCCATGAAATAGGAAAACCTTAGATACCACATTGCCATCCTTAGCAACCGGAGATGTTTATAGTCCGCTCAGCTGATAGAACCCTTCAGCTCAGCTACGAGCCAGAAAGCTAACGCTATGCTAGCAAGATCCAAAGTCAATAGCATTGTGTACAGTTGGCAATCAGTAAAAATAATTTGACAGTATGTTAAACAACAAGACAAGCAAGCTATCCAGCCATGTCATTGTCCCCGAAACAATATAACGACTTTTACGAACAATGTGATCCGCGATGTGTAACGTTACTGTCGGCCGCAGCGGCGCAGCCTGGAGTAGCGACCTGAACAGTGAACGGGATGTGAGATGACGTTATTCTCTGTGAAACAAAGTCAGTCCAGAGGGGAAGTATAACTTACTACTTGCAGCGTGTGTGTTAGCGCCATCCTGTGGTGATCAGAGGACGAGTTGGAAATAACAGATCCACATTTCCTTTTTGATTTACCGTAATGTAGCGCATTGATTTAGTTATTGATTTAACGGTAAACAGTCCGTTTCACCGGAACACCTTTACTAGGTGTCCTACATCACTTTTTTATGGACACCCAGCAGCCAATCAGAATCGAGTATTCACCCAGACCATGGTATAACCAGTGCTTGAAGTGGGGAAAAAAAGGTGCCGGTACTCTCTTGCATTGGCAGATCATCATGACATTTGAGATTTCTGTAGTGAAAAACAAAACTTGGAGATATTGCTGGTACAACAACAATTTATTGTCATCTATTAACAATATAAATGTATGGATTTATTTAAACAACTTTACATAACTTTAGTGCGTACGCTATTCAAAAAATCATGTTTTAAACATAGATGTGGCACAGTGAATCCTTATTAACTATCTATGGATGGCCTAAGCGACTAATTTACATATAGGCTAGTATCAATATTGTTTATTTTTTCCACAAATAAGCTGATTTATATTTGCTAATATGTTGGAGTCATGTTAAGAAAAAAAATTCATTCATTCATCAAAACTATTCATTTTAACAATAATTTGGTGCTCAAACAGATGCAAAACAGTCACTCTCAGTGTGTGTGTGTGTGTGTGTGTGTGTGCGTGTGTGACAGAGACAGGGGGAACAGCTTCAGTCCCCTCTCTGTCTGGGCAGCTAGTGACGGGATGCTGCTACATCATGTTTTGCAGCCCAGTTTGTTATCATTAAAAACAAGCCAGCTGTTCGTGGAGCAAAAATCCATCATTTGGTCCTTGGTCAGGCCGTCCGTGTGTTTCGTTACTCACGTTACTGTTGACGTCGGTGTAACGTTAAGGTTGGTAGCGGCAGACTCCTCATTAACGCCAGCTGTTCCGCTCACATCAACGCTAGCTTGAAGCTCATGAACCGTACTAGCTACCTCCTGATGTTTCTGGTTGGACTTGGACCTCTGTTGATGTGTCTGGCTCTGGCTCACGCATTCTTTTAGTACCTTTCTGAAGCCAGGCGGCTAACATAACGACTTATAAACTCGACACTTATTTTTAGTTTCTAGGTTTTCAACAGTGAAACACCGTTACGGTCAGGCTGACACTGACAGCGTTTTCAAACTAGCGTCCGTGGAAAAGCTAACTTCTGATAGGGTGGGCGGACTGCTTGCCTTTACGTGATTCGTCAAGATCTAAAATGTAAACACGTAGTGCCCTCTGGGTAGTGTAGTTTATGTAACGTTAGGGTCGTCTCTCTGACACTGACGCTTTCTCTGTCAGTGGTAGCGTACCGGCTGCATGCGAGAAGTAGCGGTACGCAAGAAAAAGTGCAGGTACGCTTAAGAGTAAAATGTAGAAGTGCCGGTACTGCGTACCGGTGCGTACCGGCCCACTTCGAGCACTGGGTATAACTACTTGTTAACCGTCGTGACACAGCTTATGCAGGACCGTGGTTGTTAGGGTTAGTGAAGCCGGGTAACTGAAAGAAATCCAGGGCATGTTGATCTTGATTTGTAGTACAGGCCTCAGATGCAACGTAGGCGTGGCATGAGAAACCCTGGCCAGGAATGATCATGTAGGTGACTGTATCGATGCCCGTTTTAAATACTGCAAACGTCAATACATCGTTCAAATGTTCATGTTGTCACTTATTTTTGTGTCATAATCATGTTTAATGTGTTTGTAATTAGGTTTATTTAAACAGTCTGAGGTGTTTGTTGAGGCTGCAGCTCGAACGCAGAGTGAAGACCGCTGTTAGCAAAACAGAGTGCAGTGCGCCCAGATTAACTTGCGGTACAACATCTGTACTACCATCGGTCATAGGCTATGCTCATATATCATTTAGACCTACAAAGATCTAATATTTAACATGGGCAACATAACCGTTGTAGTGTAAAGATCAAATCCAAAGTTTCCACCCACAAACATGGGATGTGTAGGTGGCTGGCTTGACACCAGTGGAGGTGAGAACAGTTAAGTCCAGTCACTTTTAATTCCACAATTTCTTTCTTTATGCGAGAGAGAGCGAGAGAGAGCGAGAGAGAGCAAGCGAGAGCAAGAGAGATATTAGCTCCATAATACCACATGACAATCAAACATTTACGCAAGAACTTAGAATGTAGGAAATAGGTAGCTAGGTAGCCTACAAAGTCAATACATAATTTCTCTGCTCCATCATTAATAAACTAACAATGCCTATAAATAATCAAATGCACATATTCTTACACCAGTAGGTAAAATGAGCAATGTAAACCAAGTTCAACTATATAACAGCACCTTTAAACAGCAGACAAACTGAAAGAAATGCAAGATTTGCGCTCACCTTATAATTAAATTAGCAACATTCCATCAAAGTAAAAAAAACGTATGAAACTTACATAGCTCAATAACGCACACAAAGCAGGAGACACAGCATTTCCAGCTGCAACACACAAGGATTCCTCCATGTTGCTTTAACAAAAGGAAAGGGCTGTTAGCACATGTGCTGTCTAATAAAGTCTGTGGCTGATTAAGGCTAATTAGTTGAAGATGCGATGAACTACATGAGGAACTGAGTGGCAAAGAAAAGGGCCGTGGCAACTGGTCTGCAATTGCAGGACAGAGCTGAAAACTTCCAAACAAATGGGCATAGTTCAAATGAACCTTTACGCAATTGGATAATCCTTCTACCAATCAGACCAACAATCCGGGTGACATAGCAGCGACAGCGGCATCAACGGGTTGCTGCCATGGAGTGCTGTGCTTTGGTGGTCGGCTTGTAGAATGTAAACAAAAAGCTGCTTGGTTGCTTCTCTATCGTCATTGTGTTAAACCCGCCAATAGCACGCCAGGTGGATAAGCCAGTTAGTGATTGGTTCCTGCAAAATTGTGAACGGAAGCAGGATGGATAAACGTACAGGTTTCCAGCCTGAGCTGCAGGGCGAAATCTAATCGCTAGCAGATCGGGCTGGGTTTACCCAGTCTATGTCCACAGGGTATACTGTACAGTGTCAAGTTTGAAGATCAGCTCTGCAAGCTTAAAACTCTGTTAATATAATAATGATGACTTCGATGATTCATTGCCACATAGATATTCACATTGTGACCTTGCACACAAACACTCCACATGATGTTGCGTCCTGCTGTTTGGGATGGGCAACCGTGGATCATGTCCACTTCCCGATTGCCGGATAATGTTTCCGGACCAGGGCTCTACATAGAACATCGAATGATTAGTCTTCCAGTTTTAACTTAAGCCATGTAAGATCTTTTCAATCCACGGTGAGTTGAATGTTAAAATGACTACACTGGGACAAGCGGTTAGCCTAGGTAAACAATCATAAGTGCTTTGTTCCTCCCTCAATACTATCCAAAGGGAGGACTTGATTATTAAAGCTGGTACTTTACCAACCTTGTCACATCTGCAATGATCAATTTGTTGTTGCGTGGCCCCAAATGGGTCCACATACAAGGACCTCTTCTCCTTGAGATACATGATCTATGGAAATGTTTACAAATTATAGCAACCCCTTGTACACCAGCTGTTGTCATAGTTTTTATCTGAATCTGTTAACATTTAAGATAGCTTACAATGAGTGTCCAGTGTCCCTGGTGGCAATCTGCTCCAGCAGCCACATCATGTTTCAAAAGGTCAAGCTAAGAACAAACACATTATACACACACACACACACACACACACCTCCATTTCAGATATCACAACCCAGTCTCATGGCAGTTTGTGAAATGGTCACGTCATTTAATCAATTGAGTCGTGTACATGGACACGTTTATCTCGTTTTTTTTCGTGGTGGCCAGCACGTTATTTAAACTAATGTATTTCAATGGGAAGCATCTTTTGTGATCTTCAGCACGACTACGGTAGCGAGTGGTATGAAATGCCGAAAATCCACATAAGGAGGTTGGTTGGGGTGGTAGATGGGTCAAACAACACAGGACTTTCCAGTCCCTCAAGGATTTCGCAATGTTGCGATCGCGGCAATTCACGCAAATTCAACCAATCACCGTGAATTTGGTGTGACTCGCAATTTTGACCAATCACCGCAACTTTTCCGCAAATTTGACCAATAACCTGAAGTTTCCCACGACTTCAACCAATCCCAGCAGTCCCATGTGCCGTCAGTATGTGACTCTGAGAGCCAATGACCATGCAAGCGGGAGTGAGAAAAGGTTGATCATTTCCTTTTTTCTGATATGAAGACGAGACGTGTGTGACTGACTCGAACATCTCACATTTACCAACAAAACGTACAGCGAAAGACATTTCAGACCAACCTGCCAACCTGTAGACATTTTAACATCAATGCACGCTGTAATGTTTTTTCACTTTGAAGTTGCTGAAGCTGCGCACACACACACACACACACACACACACACACACACACACACACACACACACACACACACACACACACACAGTGAATGCAGGAAAAACCAGAGATGAGACGACAAAATGACCTAAATTGAGGACAGCTACGCTCGTTATTGTAAGTGCAATGATAAGTTAAAGTCCAATAAGTAATGTTACTTTATCAAACCGTATGAATGTGTCCCAGGCCAGGATAGGAAATTCACTGACAATGTAAAGATCAACAAGCCACTGACACATATGTTCAAATTTGATTAATTCAATAAATTATTATTTTTTGTCTTAAATCCACCAGCCATTTTCATATTATACCAACATTTGCAGCATCCTGAGCCTTTTTGGAAAGTAATATGAAAACTCAGCCCAGAGTAATTTTATTCTCCCCAAAACAAGTTTCCTTTTTATTTTTAAAGAACTATAAAAAAGACATTGCAACTTTTATCGCAATTTTTAACAAAAGCTCCAGCGAAATCAAGCATTTTGGGCCGCGACAATCTTTAAAAAAAAGGCCACGAAATCCTGGAGACTGGGGATCGTGTCCCGCGTTTGACGTTTCCTTTCCCCGTTGTTTTTTTTTCCTAAACACAACCGTCCTGTTGTTGTCGTACGTACCCCAGAGACCGCGGCCGTCTCCCGCGTGTGACGCTTCATTTCCCCGTTGTTTTTTTCCTAAATACAACCTCCGTATAGATGTTTCCCATTACGTGCTGACCACCATGAAAAAAACAAGATTAACGTGTCCGTGTACATGAATCAATAGATTAAAAATAACGTGACCATTTCACGAATTGCCGTGAGACCGTCTTGGATATCAATATACTGAAGAGGTAAAACATCCTACTTACCCTTCTAAAACATTTTTGGGAGCCCTGCCAGACCTGAGTCATGGTATAGGCGTCAATAATGCTTGCCCCCGCTCTACAGCCCACAATGCATGGGTATGCATTCACAAGTACAAGGGTGACCTGTGATTTCTTACAACTTAAAAAGAGATTTATCAGACAATAACAAAGTGCCTCTGTCTCCAACTCCTTTCCTGTGGCCAGGTCCATCATATTCTCAGAATACACTTTGTATGGCCCAGCCTTTGACCACAAGGTCTCTTTACGACCTACTGCCCATAGGTCTCTGATTACTGTAAAATATCAATCCTGTCTTCTCTCCTGTTTTCTTTTTCGGACCCTGTCTTGGGTTTTATGGACATTGTGCTTCACATCTTCATATACAGAGTCCCGCTTGTGTACGCCTTCTGAGGTCTCCTCCATACATAGCAGCCTGTTTACTTAATCATCTGTGACCTGCCACAAATCAAGAAAGTAGAGGGTAGATATATAGATGTAGACATATAGATATATGTTTAAAAAGAGGAATATTACAGAATCTTACTTCATACTCTTCATCCACCTCTGATGGGTAACTCGCCTACCTCCCAAACATTAAAAAGTATGGGCTGTACTTTGTAGTCAGCTGCTTCTTTGTCCGAAGTGCAAACATTGTGGACTGCAAATACTGGTCCCAATCTTTGGGGTGGTCAGCCACACTTTGTTCAGGGACCTGACAATGCAGAATTCAAATACAGGCATGAGAAGGTAGAAGATAATTTGGGTTCAATTGTACAATAAAGATGCTCTGCTGGGAACAGCTAATCAACATGTTGTGTAATGACAGCAAAAATGCATTCAGGTATTAAAAACAAAATAAACCTCTGTATTGTGCCATTCAATTTTTCCACAAGGCCATTAGTCTGTGCATGGTAAGGAGAGCAGAGGCTTCTTTTGATGCCCAGCCTCTGACACAACCCATAGTTGACCTTGAAAATGATTAGTTGGATAGACATGAAGTCAGCACACCACTAAGTGTAATTACATACTGGGGACACATAAGGCATCATTTGTCACGCCCCGGTGACAGTCTGGTGTGTGTGCAAATGTGTTTTGTTTTAATTCTTCTTTTTGTTATGCCTGGGGTCCGTTTCAGGTAGGAGGTTCAACAAACTCTGAGTCTGAGCCTGACCTCTGAGTTGATTTACCCTGAGATGGGAAACTCGGAGTTTTCGGTTTCACAACAGCTGATTCAAGTTGGTTCAATCAACTCGGAGTAGGTTGACTCAAGGTTACGCGCGTGCACCAAAGACAGCATGAATGGAGCCATGATACTATGATTCACCATGGTAACAACCACAAACAAACGGGTCGGCGGAAATACTCTTGCGCACATATGCGAGTTTGAACATGTATTTCATTAAAAAAGCAACAGCGGCTGCTGCAAAAGAGAGAGAATTTGCGTTGGAGAAAATTGCTGCTAGAGTAAATGCGTATATTCCAATGTAATGTATATCATATTTAATCATAAGTATAGCCTAATATTACTGAAAATCTATTTCATTTAGGTGCAATACTGTGGGCGAAAACGTCCTAGGCCTACTAATCCCATTCTGAGGCTGCAGCACCATCATTAACAGAATTATAATTCATAATCTTTTATTTCAAATGGTTTACATCATTCACCTGCAATCCTGTGGAACTCCTTTTTAATGTCTCTGACTGGTCTGTGTCCAGGGAACACTACAAATGTTTAAACTCTTTACTTTCACTGACCCGTAAAAAGAGCGCTGTGTCAGAGGGAGGAGCGTTAATTCTCTTCATACATCCATGGGGAGGAGTCTGAGAGAAACTCGAGGTTTCTTGAAGAAAACCTGGGGTCCGTTTCAGGTAGGAGGTTTAGTAGAAACTCTGAGTTTGTTAAGCCTGAGATGAGGGAAACTCTGGGTTTTCTGTTTCAGAAAGAGTCAGAGTCTCAGAGTCAGTTACTATGGTAACTGACCCTGTGAACCTAACCTGGTCGGGAGCAGGTTTTCTTCAAGAAACCTCGAGTTTCTCTCAGACTCCTCCCCATGGATGGATGAAGAGAATTAACGCTCCTCCCTCTGACACAGCGTTCTTCATTTCCTCATTCATTCATTCAGTCTGGATCAGGCGCATTTCAGCGCAGTTTGTTATATCGGCATGAATAAAAAAACATTTTTGATTTATTAACTGTTAGGCAGACATTAAAACATTGTTTTTTCTCAAAACATGGCATTTCCTTTTATCTACGATCCCGTTGATGAAGACGCTGTATGGCAGGGAGTTAAACATATGTCGGAAGATGATATTGACGCATATTAATTTCCAGATAACTTCCTATTTGAGCGCTATGGTTTTTCTTCCCAGTCTATCAGTTATGTAAGCTACATAACCTTATCCGTCCTCATATCACTAAAGTCACCCATCGTGGACATGCTCTATATCCGAGCACATTCTATGTGTTGTATTACAGTTTTCTTTACAACCTTGGTGATGCGGAGCATTTTAACAAAGCGCCGTCAGAAGAGATCACTCTGAAACGTTGTATAACTGCTATAAATCATCGTATACTTTGTGTTTGGACTTAATTAAATCCTGACAGTCTAAGCTTTCAACCGATGTGCTGCATGACCATATATTTTGAAGATTTAATGCGTCAAATTTATAAGCAGCGTCCACTTTGAGCGTGAGTGTCCCGTACAGGCTACGGGTCAGTGAAAGTAAAGAGTTTAAACATTTGTAGTGTTCCCTGGACACAGACCAGTCAGAGACATTAAAAAGGAGTTCCACAGGATTGCAGGTGAATGATGTAAACCCTTTGAAATAAAATATTATGAATTATAATTCTGTTAATGATGGTGCTGCAGCCTCAGAATGGGATTAGTAGGCCTAGGACTTTTTCGCCCGCAGTATTGCACTTAAATGAAATAGATTTTCAGTAATATTAGCTATACTTATGATTAAATATGATATACATTACATTGGAATATACGCATTTACTCTAGCAGCAATTTTCTCCAACGCAAATTCTCCCTTTTACAGCGGCTGCTGTGTTGCTTTTTTAATGAAATACATGTTCAAACTCGCATATGCGCATGAGTATTTCCGCCGACCCGTTTGTTTGTGGTTGTTGCCATGGTGAATCGTAGTATCATGGCTCCATTCATGCTGTCTTTGGTGCACGCGCGTAACCCTGAGTCAACCTACTTCGAGTTGATTGAACCAACTCGAATCAGCCGTTGTGAAACCGAAAACTCCGAGTTTCCCATCTCAGGATAAATCAACTCAGAGGTCAGGCTCAGACTCAGAGTTTGTTGAACCTCCTACCTGAAACGGACCCCTGCTCCCGACCAGGTTAGGTTCATAGGCTCAGTTACCATAGTAACTGACTCTGAGGTTAAGTTACCTCTCTTTCTGAAACGGAAAACTCAGTTTCCCTCATCTCAGGCTTAACAAACTCAGAGTTTCCACTAATCCTCCTACCTGAAACGGACCTCTGATGTTTCAATGTCATAATATTAGATTTACTTGGAGTTGTAGCAAAACAGATTATCATGAATTTCTGCAGTGCATAATGCATGTTTCCTCACCCTTTATCCTGAAGGTTTCAGCTCTTCTCTTAATCACATACTTCTCCTTGCTGGTTAATACTGGTTATGCAGTTTGAGATCCAGCACCTTTCGAACAATTTTAGGATCCTACTTTGTGGCCCTACCTCCACCTGTCTAAACTCTTGACTAACACACAAACAAAGCAAATACAAGACAATACACAGAGACAGAGAGACAAACAGGCACAACAAACCTACAATACCAGCCTTTCTCAGAAACGCACCTCAAAAACTCACCCACTATCACAACCACTGTTACAATAAACACTCAGTCACACACTATCACTCTCTTCACTAAGTATTCTCGCTCACTATCGTCTATTTAATCTGTTTCTGTGAATGTATCATTTGGTCACAATACTGTGTTGATAGGTTTGTGTTGAGACTGTTTACTTGCTATTCCCTGCTGTGGAGTTTAGTTATTGTTCAACAATCAGTCAGCTGTCTCGCTCGCAGTAGCCAGGGTAAAAATAATCCTTTCTCTCGTTCAACAAGTCTCAGATTCTGCTATAACGTCAGGTTAAGTGAGAAACGAAGTGAACGAAGAGTGGATTATTTTCAACCCACAAGAGATCAAGGTTTCAAGTGCTTTCCCTCCATTTTTCCCTCTCTCTTTCCTCTCTAACACACATACAAGTGCACATTTCAGACACAAACGTACATGTGCATTGAATAGCTACCTCGCTAGCACCCAGTAGCTAGGTAGTCTATAATTGTGTACCTTTTTGTCTGTAAAACGTGGCGTGAACAGCTAACCTCGTTAGCTTTCCACAGTCACTCATAGACAAGCTAATCCGCGAGTACATAGCCTATATTGTGAACAAGCTAACACCGACACTGCTAGCTTAACCACGTGGAGTCTGAGTAACCTTTGAACCGAGCTAACCCATAGCCTAGCACACAAGCTAAGCGCTAAGCGTGCGCGTTGCCTAGCAACCCCCTTTTGGCTTCTTCAACCCCTCCTCGCGCACCCAGCACTACTACCGCCCTCTTGAGGCTAAATAGTTTGGTGCAGCTCGCCATTTTTGTAGTCTTCGGGCTAGACTACATTTTGTCAACCCCTCCTCCTCTTACACACACACTCTTACACACACACACACACACACACACACACACACACACACACAGAGAGAGAGAGAGAGAGAGAGAGAGATACACGTGTCCATGCCCCATGCATGCTGTTTTGTTTTTGGTTGTAATATTGTAAAAGGTATATAAGTTTATGATTGAAGGATTGATTGGCCATTGATAATTTTGACGTTAATAAATTCTATTATACTTTAACTAGCAGTTGTCTGTGATTATTTGTGTATTTGTTGTAATAATTGCAGGTTGAATACAGGTTAGTGCTCGATTTCACCCCTTCCTAAACAACATATGAGACTGTTTTACAGTTGATTATTGGCCCCTGATTGACAGGGTGGTGCCCTGAGTCGATTTAGTAAAGTTATTAATATCTCAAATTCATAACTTTATTAATATTGATAAAACATCTTTGATAATTTGCCAATAATCAAATCTGTCCCCTACGAGTACCTAACAATTGAAATAAAATAAGTAGTGCAGAAATAGGGGGGGGGGGGGGGGTAAGGTGCACAGTTGAGACACTATATACATATGAACAAAATAAGTGGTTTTATAGACCGTGTGATATTAGGTAGTGTATACTCAAAGTTTTAGAAAAAGTTCTAACTTAATTTTGTCGAGTTGTGTAACATGTTCATCCCTTGAGTATGTTTAACTAATAATTGTTGATTAAATGGAACTATTTTGTGTATACGTAAGCATAACTTAAAAACATAACTTAAGTACAACTTAATAGAATTAAGTAATTACATGCTAAGAATGACACTTTCATCCAAAGCGACTTACAATTGTCATATATGTCAGAGGTCGCACACCTCTGGAGCAACTAGGGGTTAAGTGTCTTGCTCATTGGTTGATGTATTGCAGTGGAATCGAACACAACCAAAGGCATGTGTCATATCCACTGCGCCATCACCACCCCCAAAATACAATAAAATCTCAAAGTGCTTCACCAAATAAGTAAAATTGATCATAACAAATAAATTGCAATCATAATCTATTAAAACAGTAACAATTTGGTTGGGGCAAATGGTCTGAAATGCATTAGACATTAGTGGAAGACAAAATGTATTTTTTGTATTTTAATTGTCATCAGTTTAATTTATATATTTTTTATTTTTACCTAAAGGTATAGTGGAGGATTTTCCCGAATGTTAGAAAAGAACCGCCCTCTCCACTTTTTGAAAAAATGCACATGCGCAACACTCTACCTGATTAAACGTGTGCACGAGAGAGCATGCACAAGCCTAGTTCTATAGCTAACTTTAGCATGCTATAAGCCAATAAACAAGCTATAGTCTAGCATCTAAGTTGTTGTTTAGAGCTTTCAAGAAGAGAGTCTTGTGGGATCTGATATTGACCACGAGCCCGTGCCCTGTTCATCCCGACCAAGATCCAGGAGGAGGGTTTGCGCCTAGAGTCCGAGGGAGACTAGGTCGCGGCGGGGGCGCAAGAGCCAGCACCAGCCGATAGTGGGGAGAAGGCGGCCGTGAGAGAGGGGGAGGCAGCGGTCAGGCACGTACGACGGCCTTATGTAAACATATCATCAGAATGATTGACAACTAGTAGGACCAATAGTCTTGATGATCCACCCAGAAAAAGAAAATCCTCCACTATACCTTTAAGTGTTGAGCAGCTGCAGGGATACTTTTTAATGCAGAGTTAATCTCTGATTCAACCTCTGAAGCAGAAGGTGGTGCTAATGTGCATACTACACTGATTCCTTACCGCTCTTTGGAATGCAGTCGCGGGAAGCAACAGTAGGCAGCAGTCAGCATCACTGGACTTAAAGGTACAATATGTAACATTTCTGCATTAAAATGTCTAAAAACGACCATACCTATGTTATATATTTTTTTGAGATGTGTAGTTACACTCTCCCAAATGTTTCCACCAAACTTCAAACCCAAAGAAATCTGTTATTTTATTTTCAGACACGGCACGTTTCCTTTCCTTCCTAGTCGCCCGTCAGTGGCGTCATATAACCTTTCACCCTCTAGTTCCTCGTAACTTCCTTCAAAACACAGCACCCAGATGATATGTTTGAGTGTAATTGTAAATCATACCATGTCACAGAAAAAAATACGCCTAACCATAATACTGCTTTTTCTGCCACACCGCATCATTTTGTGATTGATAACATGCCACTTTGCAACACAGTAATACAGCAGATATCTTATTTATTGATACATATCAATATCGATCCAGTTTAACGTTACTACAATGTGCTGGTTGACAAGTAGCTAACTTAATGCTAGCTAGCTAATGCTTGGTGGATAACATTATAGGGTTACCACATCGTTCAACACGCTCATAAAGTTATTAGTAGCATGATTGTTTTCACCACGGGTAAAAGCAGCGCTGGGCTAACCCACGAATGAGTTTACCAGTTTTGAATGTTAATATTTATTCACTTTTACTTCTTTTATACATTTGTTGATGTGTTTGTCTCAGAAAGCGTAGACCCTCTCTAAGCCCCCGCCCTTCACTGGCTTCACGGCAGTCTTGTAGGGCATTGGCAACTTGGTGACGTTAAGTCAGATATAGGTTAGCTGCTAAAAGGCTAGCCACTTATTACGACCATTAACGTTACACACTCCAGCAGCACAACTAGCAACCTACCACTACCAGACTCACTGAAGAATTTGACGACGGATGAATCTAGCAATCACACGCTCATTCCCCGCTTAAAGGTGGTGTTAGAAAATTAGCTAGTCGTTAGTGGAAGCACTAACAGACACTTCATATTTTAGTAGAAGCACTAACAGACACTTTGTTAGCGATAGTTTTTTTGTTGATGGAATCTTTCAATAGTGCACCGCTAAAGTCCAATATCATATTAAACAAGCATAATAGGGCCTCAAACTGAGTTCCTACATTGCAAGTCCACATTCTCTTTAGCTTCTAGGGACGCTCGTTTTAAATTCTGTGTGAGCAGACTGGGACACAGAGATTGCTGTAAGGGCCCTGACACGCTAACCCAACGGCCTTCGGATTGACTGCCTCCCCGAGTTGGCCAAAAGAAGTGCCTCGGAACTAGGGTTGGGTATCGTTTGGGTTTTTTCCGAAACCGGTGATAAATCGGTACTTTTAAAACGGTGCCGGTGCCTAAACGGTGCCTGAACCGATACTTTTTAAGAAAGTTTAAAAAAAAAAGAAGAAGAAGAAACAAGAAGGATAGGCCTACTAAACAACAGTCGGTGACATTTAAGAACACATTGTTTATTACTAAGGCCATATGGTCAAAATTAAATGATTTAATAGTAATGTAATAACTACAACTTATAATACACAATAACTTATTTCACAAGTAAATTGCTGTTGAACGACAAAAACAACAACCAGATGGGAAAAGGGTATTTTACAATAACTTTGAATGCACCGCAAGGCTGTAGGTTACCAGTTTCAGTGAATGCACCGTCTGTGTTTTTCCGACGTCGGCATCTGCTGCGCTGCAGAGCAGACTGTTGCGTCCCGGTGTTGATATACAGTCACACTTTACACTGTTTAATGTTACCTGTCAGTATTTGAACCGTGTTTAATCCAGCTGCTAGCTAAAGGTAGGCTAACGTTACCTGCTGTCGAGTGTAGTGTGAAGTCAGACACCGAAATAAGGCACTGAAATTTTCGTTCTTATTCGGTCTCGTTACTACTGTTTACGTCGGAACCGGGGACCTATTGGCACCGAGTTTCGGTACCCAACCCTACTCGGAACACATCGAAGCGATGCCGACGGCAGCTGATTGAACGAACGCATCACGTGGGTCTGGTTTCTCCAGAAATTCAAAGCCAGACTGTCATGGCGGCTTGTTCAGAATACAATCTCATATTTTACTAAAACAGTTCACCGAAACGTGTTTCAAAAAACATTTTAAGCGAGAAATAGGCCGGCGAAGTGCTGCAAATGCGGAAGTGCCTTAAACCTGCATTCTATCTGAACTCCAGCAGGGGGCGACATGGGCGGTTGCAAAAGGAGCTCGGTTTCTGTAGAAGTCTATAAGAAAGTGACCCACTTCTCACTTGATTTATTACCTCAGTAAACATTTTCATAATGAGTTTATGGTCGCAATCGCTAGTTTTAAGTGCTCTGGTTTATTGGCATTTCTTTACACCAATCACAATCGTCATGGGTGGCGCTAAGCTATATAAGGAACAACAGTGCCACTGCAAAATAGCTTCTGAAGGAACCAAAACTCAGATTGGACAGATAGCTAGCTAGCTGTATGGATTTACCCTGCAAAGATCTGAGGAGCAGTTAACCATAGTCCTCAGAAATCCACCGGAGTTTAGAACGCCAACACAAAGGAAGCCCAAGGCAACGGATATCCGGCATAAATGAGTGAAATACGGCAATCCTGCAAGTGGAACTATTGGACTAAGCCACTTTAACCAATAGTGGTGGTGCCAGATCTATGAGTGGTGCCCTCTAGTGGCCGTAGTAACTATGACGGCAGCAAAGCAGGAAGTAAGGTGACAAAGTAAGAGCGTTACGTTCTGCATAAGGAGGCAAGTTGGGGGGGAGGACTTTCACCCAGGAGACCGGGGTTTCTGTTCGTGAAACGTACATTTTGTACCTCCACCCGACCATCTTTTCCTAAACCGAACTGTCCCATTCTTGTGCCACATGTCAGTTAAACATACGTCCTGACCCAGAGCCTCAAAAAGTGACGCCAAGAGTCCCGACCAAGCGCGTCTAAGTATGTCGCTAAAGGAGACTTTTTGTGTCAATAACAAACGCCAAAGGCACATGACCAAGTGGCGCTTTCTGACGCATTAGGAGTAAGAATGCATTGGTAAAACAGTGACTTTTTTAACTTTACGAACGTCATGGGTAACCGGAAGTGAAGGAAGGTCTGCTTTTTAACCCAAACCACATTGTTTTTCTAAACGTAACCAGGTAGTTTCTGTGCCTAAACCTAACCAAACTGCTACTGTTAGGTTCTCTGGTTTAGATATGAGATATGAGGACTCCTGTGGGTCGTATCAGAAATTAGGAATAAACATAACATATGTGTTATATATTTTGGAGGACTTGTTGATTAAATTAAAAGGATTCATTAATGTCACTGTGAATTGAAATCAGAAACGACTGGCTGAAGCGAGTAAAATATCTTTTTCAGTAGTTGTAGGATCAAACCAGAGCTGAAACCCAAGTAAATACTGGACATTCAAGAACAGTAACGGAACCTGTAGAAAAAAACTAAAATACACAAAAAAAGCACAATTATCACAAAGGATTTCAGAAAATTACATCAAAACCCATATTTTATTTTATGTATAGCAATACCATTTACATATTAAATAACACTATAATAGAATGCTTTGATATAGCTTTCAACAAAACAAAAAAAGAAATCCATCTTTTTGTCTTATTTCATGTTACAAAAGAGGAAGGAACAGCCACCTTTCTAAAAGAAACAGGTCAATGGTGAGGAAATGATCTAGTGAAAGAGCTATTCTGTTGTTGGCAACAGATACAAAGCCTCCAGTGGACGAAAACCAAAAGCAAAACAAATCCAAAGAAGAGGGGATAATGTTGTAATATTACAATCACTGCCTGGACATTAATGGAGGACGTTACGCTGGAAACTGGAATGTGATGATGACCACAAGCTGGACGCACACAAACACCTGGCTTCCACAAATTCCACCACTAACAGTGACGCCATGGGTGTACTCCCAATGGAAGGAAGAGATTGACACAGACATGTGTTTGATTGGAAACCTTGTGAGAGCTTTGTGGTACATCAATAAACTGTCAAATAATTATGTTTAGGTAACTAAATCATGGACAAAAGAGAAACATGGAAAATCTGAATAATGCAATTTCAAAATCTGATGAAACATTTCCTCTGACACAGTCGATAAGTACAGTTTCCAGAGAAGGGCTGGGTTACAGAAGCAAACAAAATATTATGTACATTTCTCATTGATGGTAGAGCTGCGTGTGCACTTGTGGCAACACAAAAACATGCTTCATTCGGAATGATCACAATGATCAGAATGACTTGAATATGGGGGACAAGAAAAATTATAGAATGCCCATCTTAAGGGCCCCGTCACACCAGCATTCATAACAGCAACATTGCAGAAATCACTTGACTCAGCAATACATTCAACATGCAAATCCACGCCGTTAAGCCAACTGCATACTGTTTTGAAAGTGCTAGGCTTTGAGGGATTGGAGTTGAAAATGGAGGCAGCTATCATATTATACTGACACACCATCCAATTTGATTTTTGCCCTGCTCTGTCGGATAACAAATTGTTCCCCAAAAGAGATGCGGCATGGTCTGCGTGGACAGTAGCCTACTTCCTTGAAATATAGCGACTATTAGTATAGCAACTGGTAGCAAGCCAACTAGTAGGCTATGGCTAGCTACTTTGAGTGACTAGCACTAGTACATTATTTCATACAGTAGCTAGCATGTTCAACGTTAGCTCAGCAGCAACAGTTGCTCACCAATTTGCCACGTGCCACTTTCTGGTGTAACCACGCCCTTAGGCAAAGTGTATATTTCACAAACACCTTTAAAAAAATAATTAAATAAAAACAAGCCCCAGGAACAGAAAAGTTATAGGAGCAATAGAGCTAAAAGTTGGACATTTTAGCTCCTATTGCCCCTTAATTTGACAGAAGATAACACTGGTGATGGTGTATAAATACTGCATGTAAGGACTTTAATTCCTAAGTTAAAGCAAACAGATACTACAATGAGAATTGAAGCTAATTACTGTAAGGACATATACAAATACAGTTATAGTGGGAGGGGGAGAAAAGGAGGGTTGGGCATCCAGTCAGGAGAGAGAAATCGGCAAATGACTAACATCTTTATCTGCACGGGATTCAAGTCTTTGGTAAAAGTAAAAAAAAAAAAAAAAATCTAAATACATTTGCCCCCCCACGCATTGACACATTATCTGTTTTGTGCTGTGTGAAAAAAAACGCTTTCACATTTTCATTAAAAATGCTAAACCACAAGTGTCATTTCACGGCACTGGTACGGTACAGAATATCATCAAAATCAGCTGCTAAATTAGAACATCCGCATGTCTCGTGTGTGTGTGTGTGTGTGTGTGTGTGTGTGTGTGTGTGTGTGTGTGTGTGTGTGTGTGTGTGTGTGTGTGTGTGTGTGTGTGTGTGTGTGTGTGTGTGTAAGTGTAAGTGTGCGTGTGAGGGGTTACTGCAGCTGAAGCAGGAAACATTTCAGATTCGGCTCTTTGCTCGTAGGCCACAAAACCACAAAAAAAAGAATACATCTCTGGAGAAATAAAGGAAGTGTGGAACGGAAACTATGTACACAAGGCCTTGGGAGGTTGGAGCGGGTGATCACACCTCTGTCAGCGAGCACGGATCTGGAACCTCTGGACCTCCACCTGTTCTGTGTTCTCCAAAATGCAGTTTTTTCTAGTTGATCACTTTTATAACACACAGTGGACACAGATTGTGTAAAATAAGCGCTTGTTTTCTTGTGACATAAAATAAATTAGCCTCTAAGGTGTGTGTACTATAGCGTATGGCAGATAAATCAGATCTGGTCAAAGCCTTGGGTTTAATGTCATTTTGGACGCCTTCGCCTAGAATCTGGTGATGAAAACACCAGTGTAAGACAACGTATGTTTCTGCGTGGTTACGGCTGGTTTTAGGAGAAGAGCAACAGTTTGTCAGGCCACATGGTCAATGAGTATTGTCTACCTTTAAGAAAGCCACTAGGACAGCACTAGAAGTTGACAGAACTAACCTTAAAGCCCAATTCTGACTAAAGATTTGCGACGAGACGAAACCATTTCAGAACGTCGTAAGAGAAAGTTTCAGCGGTCTGAACCGGCCCGTCAGCTCGACTCCAGCCACCTGATGGTGTCACTGTGATTCAGCTGTTAAAGTCGCAGAGGCTGGTTTTAAAACATAAGGTACCTGTTTCAACAGCCAATAGAGAAGTCAGCTATAAACTATACAAACAAAATTATCCATAATCCATTTTATTGTTATGTTACAAACAGCTGGTCAAAATGGCAGAGTTTTAGATGGAGCCTCAACGACCGCCAGAAAGCACGGTAACGTTATAGACCAATTTGGAGTGGACATCACAGTTACGTCACTGCAATTGTGCACGCATTGTGGTGGCAGTTTATCACAATACATCCATTGTTTTTCTTATAATACATCCATGGGGATAGCTGGCTAGTTTCTTAGCTAGCTTGATTATTCCACCATGTTTTAATGCTACACTGGTTACAGAAAATGAGCCAAACAGCCGACTGATGAACAGTTGCAGTGATGGCTCCAGAGACGGATAAGCTAGCTATCTAACTAGCCAGCCCTAACGTTAGCTTATCCGTCTTCGCAGTAGCTACCTTCGCTCTCCTACCAGCAAAGTAGTCTGCCAACAGCAGGGAGACCGCAGGGTTAGCTAGGTAGGGACCGGGTTGGGCCCAGCAACCAGCGGCGGCTGTGATCGTTACACAGTCAAGCGAGATAGCGAGTGACCGAAGAGAGGGAGCGCCCAGCGGCGTTAGAACAAAGCAGTGAATCAGAGAAATAAAACATGTTTTTGTCGATTCATCACTAGATGTGTAACTGTAGCAAGCATTTCACTATCACTAACGTTATCCACATTAATTAATTTCATTCAGACGCAACAAATGATATATCCAGCTACAAAAAAGCCTAAAAGTCGGAAGTTAGGATGGAAGTGCAAAGAGTGGTTGTTATGGAGACGATACACCGTCTTGCCTCGGCGCATTGGTGTGAACCGGCAGGTTTCAGAACGCTGCAGACCGGCAAATCTTTGTCTGAAATGGGCTTTACACCACTAAACTGTGCTTTACTATGCATATTTATTCATTTACAAGTGCAATACATCACATAGTCGTGCAAACAAATATTCTGCTGGAAATTATTTATTCTGTTTTTATATATATTCATAGAGCTCTATTTATTACCCTGTTTTTATCTGTGTTTTTAAAAGGAGTCAGGCCTGTAATTCTGTTCATGCTTTACATTTCTGTGTTTTGCTGAATGACAAAAGTAATCTTGAATCTTGAAGAATTTATTGTAACACAACGGACATTTCGGGCAGCGCCCTCACTGTGGAAGGGCGCTGAGGTAGTCAATATCCACGACGCTCCACTTCAGGGATTGTTCAATACCGCCGGATGTCTGTCATTGTGGCCGTATATCTATTACCTTCCTCTTTCTCCGCAGCGCTGTCGAGGAAGGTCTGGCTATCCGAGACTAGCTGTCCTAGCAGCAGTATTTATGACTATTCACTTTTAAGATCCAGCACCCAGCCTTCAAAGCTTTCAAAGTATTTTTTTATTGTCTAACTTGGCATTCATCATCTTTAGACTTGTTGACAATAAAACATTTATAGAATATTGACAGGCTTATCCTTTAAATGTAAGCTAACAATGTGTATATCTGCTATGTCTCAATGTGTTTTACTCTGCAGCTTAAGATAGTCCCCCGCAAGCTCACTATTTACTCCTGCTGGAGTAACGTTAGCTAAAAACGACAGTGCCTAGCTAGGAAATTACTGAGTGTTTTCTTTTTAAATAACACACATTTCTTTAAAGGGTAACGTCTTGAGTAGAAATGAATGTGCCACATGCAGGGTAGGGAAATGTGCTATCATTGAGAGACAGACTAAACTATCTCTCTGGTTTTGGCCTGTTCATAGGAAATCCCTCCATCATCAAATCCCTTTTCACATTCTTGTAATATTATCAAAGTGAGGAAAGAAAGCAAAATATGCTAAAAGCGAAACCCCCCTTTTTAACTTTTAACAAGTTTTAGCTGCAATTTAACAATAATGTAACATAAATGATGAGTCAGCTTGTGGTTCGTTTTCGTTAAAATAAAGAAAGCCATTACTATTAGACTAATTAATATATCAATACTGTCTTTTGTGAAATTTAGCCACACCTGAGCATTACATGTTGTAAACATTGTAGGCCTACATGGGAGTTGGTACAGGCAGTGTAGATGGTAGATGAGAAGTTCATAATGTCAGTGAAGTCATAAGTGGAATGAAAAAGCACGTTTCTTAACAAATTCCCGCTCTTCATAACCAACCAACCATATTAAATGTAGAAGCTTGTTATGTCAGAAAATATATTACAAATACAGTTATGGTAGTCAAAGCACTGGCTTTAGGCTTCAAATCTGCAAATTAGAAAAATCTAATGGGAACATTTTTCTTGTCAGATTCTCCATTCATGCACCACGTGCAGTTATCAAAGATGTAGCCTACTATATGTCATGTTACAGCCCAGTTTCACTGTAGTTCGTGAAATGGTCACGTAATTTTATCTATTGATTTGTGTACACAGACATGTTTATCTCTTTTTTTTGTCATCAGCACATTTTTTAAACTAATGTATTTCAATGGGAAGCATCTTTCGTGAGCACAGCACAGTTCTTCAGTAGCGAGTAGTATGAAACACCGAAAACCTGCGTAAGGCCGGCCACAGACTGGATACGTCGCGTGAGCGTGTCAGCTGCGTGGCGTGTCCATTTTTATTTCGGCTCCCATGTTCACAGGTCAGAGCTTGCAAACTGCCTGCGTGACACACACGTCTCATGCGCGGCTTGAGCCGCGCCGAAAAAGCTTGCCTGCTAGAAATAGAAACGACGCCTATTTTTCATGCGAGCGTGTTGGAAGTGTTTTCAGGCAAAATAGAATAGGAAAAGATGTTTATATGTCATTTTGATGTTTGAAAGTCTCTAGGTTTTGACATAAATGCAGATAAATGTAAAATAAAAAATAAAAAATTAGCGATTTTCAAATGTCAATACTGTAGCCTATTTTGCCCTCAATACTGTCGATGTTGTCTTTGCTGTAATCAAGTCAGTATATATTTATGTTTAACATGAAGTATACTACTGCTTGAGTGCAGTAAATCAATGGGAAACATACATGTTTACAGACCATGCTTGCAGCAGCAGTGCCGTGTCAGACACGTTTCTGGTGTGAAAAGACAGAAAAATCCACGCCACGCATCCAGTCTGTCGCCGGCCTAAGGAGTAAGGTTGGTTGGGGTGGTAGATGGGTCAAACAACACAGGACTTTCACCCAGGAGACCAGGGTTCATTTTTCGTGTCCCGCATGTCACGTTTCCTAAACCCAACCGTCGCATTCTTCTTTTACTAAACCCAACCGTCCCGTTGTTGTCCGGCGCCCCGTTGTTGTCCGGCGCCCCGTTATTGTTTTCCTAAACCCAACCATCCCATTCTTCTTTTACTAAAACCAACCGTCCCGTTGTTGTCCGGCGCCCCGTTATTGTTTTCCTAAACCCAACCATCCCATTCTTCTTTTACTAAAACCAACCGTCCCGTTGTTGTCTGGCGTCCAGTTATTGTTTTTATTATTGTTGTCGAATCGTGCTGTGCTCACATAAGATGCTTCCCATTGAAATACATTAGTTTAAAACATGCTGATATCACGAAAAACACGAGATAAACGTTTCCGTGTACACAAATCAATAGGTTAAATTACGTGACCATTTCACGAACTGCCGTGAGACTGGGTTGCATATTATGAACCTGAAGACCATTTAAAGCTGAAGAGAGTTATGAAGCAGTTTTTACTCTGTCCAGATGGCATACTGTAAGTGCAAATAAAATGAAAAGATCCAAACCCACTGCAGTGAGACCAGTCAAATCTGGACTAGACTAACACTGAGAACCCAAAGATGGTTTTAAACCCTGTTTCAGATTTCTAAAACCTAACCAATTTGTTGCATAGAGCTTGTTGTTTTTGAGTGTGCTGTCCCAATGCAGATCATACTGATTCAACCCTGGAATGACACACACACACACACACACACACACACACACACACACACACACACACACACACACACACACACACACACACACACACACACACACACACACACACAGGTACAGGCCTCTGTGTTCTTTATCCGTGCTTGTCTGTCAGAATACATTTTATGACAAAAAAAAAAACTTTAAAAACACGTTTTTCAAAAAGAATAGCAATGTCATATCGTGGCATCACCTGTTTGTAGTTTGTCAAATGTTTGAAATGTAAAATCACTACCGGTGGTGTTTTGTATGTGTGTATTTGTGTGTGAGTTCAGGTGATGTAGCAGCATACAAGAACGCAGAGGGCAAAGCGAGTCCGCTTCCAGATAGATGGCTGGGAATCAGCTGTGAGAACCGGAGTGCTCAACAATCGGCCACGCTGGAAACCAACCGGCCACAAAGGACGTGTACAAAAATCACAAAGTTATTATGATAAGGATATATTTATATATGTATACATACAGTATTTCCATATATTAAAAAGCATAATATGAATTGTACAAAGAAATAATAATAAAACTTCACAGTAGCAGTCATTACACCACCTTAGGTATTCTAACATGGGTGTGACTCGCTAATAAAGAGGGAGTGTGACAAGAAAACAAGGCAAAAAAACAAACAAAAATTGAACGGTAGGATTGGGCATCGAGAACCGGTTCCAACTTGGAATCGTTTAAAAAAAAAAATCAGGATTCCAGTTTCAAGCTTCAAGTTTGGGTTTCCATAGCGACCTCCGTACTTACAGCGCTTATTGTGTTGCAGCCATGGAGCACAGTAAGCGGCACTCTAGGGTGGCTTTACTTTACGTTGAAAAAGCTCGCTAAAACTGTAAATCACCATTGAATCAAAATAAAATATTCCTCTTATCTGGGAAACAAGCATGCGACCCATTTCAACTCTCCCTCAAAGAATCGGAACTGATAAGAACCAGAATCGGAAGGAAGAATCTCAATTGGAATCAGATTTGTTCACATCAGAACGATGCCCAACCCTACTGAACGGTAAAGAGGAAACTACTCACTAAAAACAAGCGCTACTTGTCTGTGGCAATAGGTTCCAAGATCTTGGTTCTTGTGATAAATGAGTGGTAATATGAGTAGGATAGGTGAGCAGGGCAGAGGAGGTCCCGCTGAGCTGAAGTCAAACAGCATTTTGTTACTGAGGCAGAGAGTCGGTGCCTTCCTCCGTCCACAGTCTTTGAATCAACTAGTAGCTGGCAGGCAGAACAATGTCCTTCACAGAAGCAGTTGATTCAATAAGGGCCAAAGCCATGGAATGTCGAAAAAACGAACAAAAAATCTGAGCTTGAGTGGAGAAAAGCCAAGTGAGTCAGCTTTAAGATAGGCAGTAACGCCGACATTGTATAGTGCAAACAAGAAAAGACAGAAAAGTGTTTCTCGTTGCCTACCGACCGACGCCGTCGTCAAACTTAAAAACGCAGGTGCAAACCCTTCAGTAGGAGAACATTAAGACATAAAATGGCGAAAAAAATAAATATCAAAAACTTTTTATCAGTGTAAAAAAGTAATCAGGTTATTCGTTTTAACCAAGAGTCTGGCAAAAAGGCCTCAAAAGTCTTGTTCACAAGAGTTCCTTGACGTTTTACAAAGGTAAGTGGCTCCTTTCTGGCGCTCCGAGAGCCACCAGACGCCCTCTGCTCCGCTAAGCTCCGGGGCCCCCTGAAGGGCCTCTCTCACACCAGGGACTCCATGCTCTCTGCCTGGTCAGACTGGTCAGACATGGACGCCATGGTCCCATTACTGTCCCCGGCCAGAATGCATGAGCCGTTGTCCTTGGAGCTGACGAGGCTGAGCAGAGATGTGTATAGGTACTGGTACTGGTCCTGGGAGCCCATCAGTGACAGACACACAGAGAGAGAGACAGAGACAGAGAGAGGGAGAGAGAGAGAGAGAGAGAGAGAAACAGGTCAGAACTATATACGTATGATAGTTTCTTTGCAGATTATCTGTAGCATTTTACTTGCCTGATAACCGATAAAGTTAATTTATTAAAAAGTGCTCGGCTACAGTGTCTGTCCCTCTGCTCCGGTTTCACTCACCACTGAGTCTGACTTAATGTCCCGCCCACAACACTATCTGACTATCTTTTACGTTGTTTTTCACTGTAAATGCATATTGGTTCCAAATATCAGTTTCATTAACTACTATTAATCGGTATCAGTATCAGCCTCGAAAAAACAGTATCGGTCGATCCCTACTGTATGACAACCAAGCCATATCCTGTAGTTCGGCGGTGTTAAACTCAATTTTACTAATGCCTTGAATGTCACATGCACACTGCCAGCAGGCAAGTAGCCATGAAAAATCCACTCTGACCTGTGAGGTTGTGAAAGACACAAGTCTTTCACCATGCATTATGTTTTGTTAACTGCACGGCTTGGCATGTAATATCTTTCACACAACAGTTAAGTGCTTGACAGAGGTTGGCAAATCCCTGCCCCATTCCTTACATTTGATGATATATTGCACTGATAAGAATCATTAGTCTAAAACTAGGGATTGTTCAAGGGATAAATTGGATATTCTGAAGTGTGGTTGTATGAGCTACTTCTCCGTAGTCAGTGTGTTAGCTACAGTAGATGGCGGTCGGCACGCCCCCAGTTTGATGAAGCAGGCATGGAAGCTAAGCAGTGTCCTGCTGTGGACGGGGTAGAGGCTACATTTATTTTAGATACTTAAAAAATCAATATCAGTTTAAATGTACGCTATATTTTCAGAATTTTACCGCTTTACCTTGCTGCCAGACAGCCCTTTCCTTTGGCACTACATTTTCTCAACCATAGAACATCCGTTTTCCTACACCCTCTGCAAACGTTCTTCTTCTGTATACTCTGGCTCATAAAGTTATCCTCTTGTCTCCACAGTGGACAACATTTTGTCACCACTTTGTCTCTTCCATTAACCGTGCGGAGCCAAACAGCTGATCTGCGGCATAATACAGTGCGCCGCACAGCTGGGCTTCTGCATAACAATACAGAAGTTCTACAGTTGAGAAAATAACAAATATGTGATTGAGCTTACTCCTTTCAACAGAATTAAAGTGAAGTGACTTCAACTGTGTGAGGGCAGAAACCCACTCAATGCTGCTTACAGCTTTATTTTTGGATCATTACAAACACTTGCTCATGTTGACCATATAAAAGTATTTTGTATTTGTATTTGCAGTTGCAGTTGTCGGACTCACAATGTCTGTGAAGACTCCGGGCCTCATGAGGTTGATCATCTTGGCCACTTGGTAGACATCGGCGGCCCCCTCGCTCTCCAGCTGCTCAGACAGGGTGGTGAGGGCACACAGCATGCCGGCGGACACTGCTCCCAACCTGAGACACACACACACACACACACACACACACACATATTCAGGGTCTGGGGTTAGCATGCATCTCCACAATAATACCAGAAAAGCTCTTAGAAAAAGCTCATAGTATGTTTCTCCGCTGGTTCCGTTGATTTTGCCGTTTTGACAGCTGAAGCAGTAATCAAAATGAAATCTCTCTTCTTTGTAAAGCTGAGAAATTACAAAAAAACTAAATCTACTGTTTTGGGCCCATTTCATGACGCAAATCATAGTCTGAGGCATAACACTCAATGTAGCTACATTTGATGTCATCAGCATGTGGTGCTTTTATACAGAAGAGGATTAGGGCCACATGTGAACATTTTATTTAAGTTCTGAGTTTAAAGTCAGTATTCTGAGAAAAAAGTCAGAATTCTGACTTAAGTGAAAAGTGAGTAACTGACTTTTTTTGTTGACTTTATTCTCAGAATTCCGACGTTAATCTCAGAAATAATTAATGTCATATTACAATATCTAAAATCTAAAACAATAGCTAGTCTCATATCACAATATCCAATTTATGTTGATATACTGTCCAGCCCTATCTGAGATTAGAGATGTAGGGCCCTATCTTGCACCCAGCGCAATTGACTTTGTACACTGACGCATGTATCATTCCTATTTTGCACCGGATGCACAGCAGACTTTTCCCTCCATAGACGCACGTCAGTAAATTAGGGAATGAACTTGCGTTCCCGGGGGCGGTTCAGCAAAAAGACACAAACATTCCCTGGTGCTATTTTGCAGTTTCAGAAAACAATCCCACCACTGACCAGAAAAAACCTAGTCTAAAGTCAGTGGCGCGTTATTCAGATGCTATTTTAGGGGTGCATGCTTGGCCATAATGTAGCATGTACACAACGCGCATACACTTTGCTTCTCTCATCTACACGGACGCAGCAGTTCCCATTTTGGCAAACCATACATAATTACAAGGAAAAATATTACTGAAAATGCGCTTCAGGTGTTTGGATAGGTCAGGAGGCACTTTACAGTCCAGTCCTCAAAAAGTCGCAGCATTTGTGGCTTGTTGTGTTTTACACATTTCCATGAATCATGGATGTGTTGATGACATAAATGAGGAAATATTAGAGACTTAAGGAGACGTGATGTTGAACTACAGCGGGATTGGACACTTGAGGGTCCGGGAGTGGCAATGCGCGGTGATGAAGCTCCTGGTGGAGCGGGTGGACGGAGATGGAGTGGGGGGAGGAGGAAGGAGCAGGTGGTGCGTTTGGAGGCCCACGCTCCATGGCTGCAGCCAAGGCCGCTTTAATGCATGGGCTTACCTGGGCTGAAGCCCAGGGGCCTCCCAAGTTCAGGGGCCTCCCATATTCACGTTAGTGATGAGCTGAAAAGGTCATATTGTTTTCTAACTTGTCAGGTTTTCTGTCAATCACTCTAATCGCAGGTTACATGGCTGCTGATTGATCCAAATTAGGAGTGACCCACGTGGCCCCATCGCCTATGGCCCGTGAGCTTACCTATCAGCATGTCTATAGTTAGTTTTGGGGTGTGTCCCTCTATGACTGAGTGATGTCTTCTGTACTGGTTTGCGCTTGAGAGAGCAACAGCGGGATATTTTTAACAATTTTTCACCATCTTATTCATCATTAAAGTCACTTCTGACAACGTTTTACACGAGAAATGAACTGTTTAGATTTTGAATATAGGCAGTCTTCCGAAAATCGTTGCTAAATTGACAATTTGCTTCAAAGTTTTCGGAGTTGAGAAGCTCCATAAAGTGACGGACAGCCAGCTGGTGGCGGCCCAGGATCGCTTGCTCACCGGTCGGCCTGTCATCCTGAGACGCCCCGCTGTAAGTTGCCAGTCTGTCAGACCAGTCTCGTAAATAAGAGGCTTTTATTTCGCCGTTGACGGATTGTTTGTTTAA
The DNA here is from genome assembly GCA_023631565.1 of Gymnocephalus cernua. Classification (NCBI taxonomy): domain Eukaryota; kingdom Metazoa; phylum Chordata; class Actinopteri; order Perciformes; family Percidae; genus Gymnocephalus; species Gymnocephalus cernua. The sequence goes on along the minus strand of CM042428.1, from coordinate 8,133,651 downwards.
ATATCACAACACTTGTCCATCATAAGATTAACGAGAACGTGTGGTTAACTGCCTTTTTGGCGTTAAACTCCACAAGCGCCTGGTCACCGACACACACACACACACACACACACACACACACACACACACACACACACACACACACACACACACACACACACACACACACACACACACACACACACACGGCCACAGGCAGAGAGAGAGAGAGAGAGAGAGATACCTTCGGGAGACTTGTTTAAATTATGACTTATTATGTATAGGCTACATTAGATTTAGTATATAGTTCATACTTTTTTTGCCGTATTTCTTTTCTGATTTTAATGTTATAAAGACCGTTGCGGTGCTTGGATCACTCCCTTACCCCTCCTACCAGTCCCTATGGCCACTTGGCCGGTGGGAATGCAAATGGAAAAAAAGATTAGTTCTTAGTAGTTAGTAGTTCTTAGAATTGCTTAGAAGTGTACTTTTCCTCTAAAAATTACAAGTAGGCTACTATCCGGTAGAAAACCCTCGGCTTCCTCAGTCATTGTATATTTTATCCTCATGCCCTCTCGGCTGCTGCTTGCTAACGTTATTTCAGACTCTGGCTCTACAGCTGATCAACAGTTTGCCTCGGCGGTGGACGAGGAAACGTGAACTGTAACATCTACAGATAAAATCTTGCTAAATTTAGCTGCATTACTATGCGATAAAGAAATATTTTTTGCAACATACTCTTCGACAGCTAACGTTCAGTCAACTAGTCTGAGCCTGCTCGCTTCTCAGCGAGTCACGTCGCTTTACTCACTTTCACCTCTATCAGCTATAACAGTTAATTTTTAGTAGGCTATATTTTAGAACCTATCCATAACCCTTTTTTGCTATTTGCCTCATTATTTGATATACAAAAATATAAATAATGTCACACAGTGAGTTAGTAATCATTTAAAAAATAAAAAATATAAAATCCAGCTCCTGCCAGCAGGTGCATGTGATTGGTTCACAGGGCTTGCTGAGGCTCCTACTTTGATCTGTTGCTGTTCTTTGCTAATGCTGTTATCAGTTATTATCAATGTTTGTGCAGACAGGTGATGGTTGGTGATGTTTTTCATAATATTGTTTGAAATCATACTTTCACACATTTTGGTTTTATCATCACCATAAGTTGCTGTGTGTGGTTGTTACATAAAGTATCTTGTGTTTATGCTCAGGTGGACTCAGTGATATGTAACAATATTATGGTGTTTTCTGGCTCAAAGAGGGAAAACTCACTGTTGTATGCCTCGAAAGAAACTAATGCATTTTGTGATGTAGATTACCTAGATATTACACTTTTTTAAAATGAGACTCTGTAAATCGAGGGGATGGGGGGCCTACAAAACCTCTCAGCCCCGGGGCCTAACATTAGGTTGGCTGCAGCAATCCTCTCCAGACTTGAGGAGATGCGCCCGAGAGGCCACAGCAACTTCGCCACCCGGTCAAGACGGGTATTTATTACTTTGCTGCATCCCGGACAGCTGCTGCTCCAGCCCTGACGAGAACGTCTCCTCGGCTGTGAACCGCTCCCGGCGTGCACCAGGCAAAACCGCCGTCATAATAGCAATCCGCCATGGAACAAGCGTGCCTGCTCTTAAAGGGAATGTGAGATGACGCTCTGATTGGTTTATTGCACGTTACGCCCAAACCACACCTAGCTACTTCAGACCAACCCATTTTAGATAGAGATGCGCCCACAAAGCTACTTGCGCTTCGCGTTTGATACTTGCGTTTCAGATCATTAAAATAGGGCCCGTAATGTTTATAGCAGGGGTCTTCAACGTTTTTTAAGCCAAGGACCCTGTAACTGAAAGAGAGACAGAGCAGGGACCCCATACTACTTATATTGTATGAAATGAACTTGACCTACAATAACGTATAGAGCAGCCTAAAGCCTTTATACCTTTTTTGCATGGAATACTAAGCTATTGAAATAGCCTGATAATTGTTGGCATGATTTTATAAATCATGTTTTAATGTTAAACATACATGTAGCACATGTGAATCCTTAAGATGAACTGTGTCTGCGGATGGCTACCTTAGTGACTACCTTACCTATAGGCCAGTGAGCGTATCATCAGAGGGGATTTGCCTTGCCTTGACATTGAGGAGCCCCTAGGGTCCTGGACCCTTCTTTTGAAGACCACTGATTTATAATAAATGAATCCACCTGAGGATGACAGCGCAGCCCGGCGTCAGGCTCCCTGGGGAACACCGGCTCGCCGATTCAACGTAACGGCTTTCCTCCTCCATTAGCAGCTCTGTCAGGGGCAAAGCACCAACCGCTGCTAACAACCACGCCTGGCTGGATAATGAGCGCGCAAGATTAGGATTTAGGACCAGCCTCCAACTGACAGTCTCTGCGCTGGTGCAAGCCGGCTGCGCCATGGCAACCATGAAGTGTTCAATTAGTCACTTTTCTTCTCGAGGATGCGACAAGCAGTCTTCATTATTCTAATGAATAAACATGAGCCGAAGCTGCTGGATCAGTGTCGTTCAAGAACACTGTGTGTCAATACTAAAGACACTTTCATTACGTTTAATTGGCACTTTTCCTGGGGTACCTGTCAGGGGAGTGAGGGGGTTGGAGTGCTGTCACTTGTTGTATAGAAGTAAAACGATATGGGTCTTCACACTGTCCTGTACTGGCAGGATAGTCAGGCTGCCAGTGTCTCTATAGGCCTGTTTGGGCCATTACGCTTGTTGTGCACATCATTCTGTGTTCATATATATATATATATATATATATATATATATATATATATATATTAACCTGGGAGTTGACACTATGGAACCAATTAATATTGGCGGACCCAATGACATACAGTGTTATTATTACAGTGTATTTTTCACTTAGCTTTTCTAATTTGACACAATATCATTCGCTGTACCTACTTTATACACGTTATAAGAGTAAATCAAATGTATGACTGACTCATCGTGGATGATGGTTGGTCCATCGCGGCTGGCCGCCTCCTCTTTGATGACGTTGATGAGCTCAAAGGTGCTGCTGATGGGGGCGTCGGGCTTCGGCCACTTGGGGCACTGAAAGTGCCGAACCTCTAAAACATAGTCATCCTGGTGGACAGTAGAATAGAGAGAGAGAGAGAGAGAGAGAGGGAGAGAGAGAGAGAGAGAGAGAGAGAGTTATTGAGCAAATATGAAAACCAAAGTTATTAAGTAATGTGAAAAAATGGCATTCTTATAACAATGTTAAGACATAGGAGAATGTAACAATGTAAGGTATTATAAATATGTAAAGATGTTTAAAGCACTATTACAAATGTGTAACTATACACTAGACAAACCTCTCTCTCTCCCTCTCTCTATTTCAATTTTCATTATTGGCATGACAAACAAAATACATCTGTGTTGCCAAAGCATAAGAACAAACATACATATAAACAACAACAAGGAGTAAGTGAACAGGATAATTATGATATCATTGCAGATACTAAACAAATTATGTGCATGTCCCTCAAAGGGTACATTAAAACAATAATATAAAAAAGATAAAAGAAAAAAAAATTGAATAATAAAAATGATAATATATACAATTCTCTACTTATTACGCCTCATATTGTGGCAGAAGACAACACTCTCTCGCTCTCTCTCTCAAATTCAAATTGCCAAAGAATTAACGATAATAAAATTCACTAATAATAAAATGAGAAGAAATACATATATACATACAATTCATTGAGGAAATTAAAATATACACTATAAATTAAAAAAAAAAAAAACTAAATTATATTTAAAAATAATTCTGCATGTGTGCGATTATTTATTTAGGGTCAATCAAAAAACAGTATATTCATTTTAAATAGTAAGTGTTGTCTCTCTCTCTCTTACACACACACACACACACACACACACACACACACACACACACACACACACACACACACACACACACACACACACACACACTCTATGGTGTTTTAAGCCCTCAATGTCGACTTAAAGGCAGCGCTGCGACTGTTGACTTAAAGGAACCTAACCCTAACCTTAACCATTGCCTAATCTTAGTGCCTTCCAGGCAGCGCTGCCTGGAAAACAATGTTGGGGGCTCAAAACACCAAACTCACACACACAGACACACAGACACACACACACACACACACACACACACACACACACACACACACACACACACACACACACACACACACACACACACACACACACACACTCTTTCTCTCTCTCTCTCTATGAGTTACCTGCGTTGCCTCCAGGATGAAGTCATGGATGCTGATCTGCTCCTCATTGGACAGACAGAGTCTGTCTTTACTGATGAGGGTGACAGTGAACGCCTCGCAGTTCATGGCCTCCTCCCGACTGGGCCAGTACACAAACTCATCCTCTGCCTGCACAAGAGAGCGCAGAGAGCGTTTTACCACTGTGTTCATTCACTCATTTCACGTAACGTTGTGTCACAGGATACAGTATCACTGTAGTATATCTTGTGTAAAATACACAGTATATTCTAGTGGGGGAAAAGGTTCACTCAACGCAACATTTGGACTGAAATGTCCACTTTGTGTGAACATTATAACATTATTCACAGTTGTCTTGCAGTCCCAGTTTTCTGAAGCGGCCTCCTGCTGCTTCCCACCTCTGGTGTATGGCGTTATTTTTTAGTCAAAAGTTATGAGCGTGTAACACATGCTCACAAGCACATTATGTTATTTCACACGCGCAAAAATGAACCTTCAGCTGGCATGATAAAAGTACTCGCGCACAAATTCAACAACCGAGAGGTGTAGGTAGCTGCGAGCGAGCGCCTGGCTACTCTTACTCTGCTTGTACAGTGGAATCCTGCTCGCGCGCAGCGGCCTTCTGCTCGCGGAGTGGATTTCTGCTCGCTCAGCTGATTTCTGCTCGCTCGAGTACATGACTTTTGACAATTTGGGGGCGGAAACCAAGGAGGGCACTGACCCTCTTATGATTGGTCACTTTCACACAGGGACATCCTTGATTGACAGCTCTCATTACAGGAAGCACGGAGTCAAAGTATCTGACGGAGTTCAGTCATTCAGTTAACACTGCACAGTGGACGGAATGGCGGCGACACCTGAAGATGTAGGCGTAAGTGATATTGATGATATGATGGGGGGGCTGTGTGTTTGACAGTGTTATAGCAATTTAATCTGAAATTTGTTGAGAATAAACTCATTAAATATTGAGAATAAAGTCGTTGTGTTTCGAGAAAAAACTCATTAAATATTGAGAAAAAAACTTGAAATACAACGACTTTATTCTCAATATTTAATGAGTTTATTCTCAACAAATTTCAGATTAAATTGCTATAACACTGTCAAACACACAGCCCCCCCATCATATCATCAATATCACTTACGCCTACATCTTCAGGTGTCGCCGCCATTCCGTCCACTGTGCAGTGTTAACTGAATGACTGAACTCCGTCAGATACTTTGACTCCGTGCTTCCTGTAATGAGAGCTGTCAATCAAGGATGTCCCTGTGTGAAAGTGACCAATCATAAGAGGGTCAGTGCCCTCCTTGGTTTCCGCCCCCAAATTGTCAAAAGTCATGTACTCGAGCGAGCAGAAATCAGCTGAGCGAGCAGAAATCCACTCCGCGAGCAGAAGGCCGCTGCGCGCGAGCAGGATTCCACTGTACAAGCAGAGTAAGAGTAGCCAGGCGCTCGCTCGCAGCTACCTACACCTCTCGGTTGTTGAATTTGTGCGCGAGTACTTTTATCATGCCAGCTGAAGGTTCATTTTTGCGCGTGTGAAATAACATAATGTGCTTGTGAGCATGTGTTACACGCTCATAACTTTTGACTAAAAAATAACGCCATACTGGTGCCTCAAACCCATGAGCAGTAGTGGAAGAAGTATTCAGATCCTTTACTTCAGTAAAAGTACTAAGTAAGTATGTAACATCATCAGGAAAATGTATTTAAAGTATTAAAAGTAAATGTATTCAATGCAGAAGAATCCTCCCATTGTAGAAAGTGTAAATGATCCAAACAGTTGTGTGTTTAATGGTCTGATCATCTCAGCTGGACGTATAGGCCGTTATATTGTTGGCTAGTTTCATTTATAATAAAACATCTGATTTTATAAACTACATCTGTTTTGTGTGTAAAAATCGTAATGTGTAAGTAACTAGTAACTAAAGCTGTCAGATGAATGTAGTGGAGTAAAAAGTACAATATTTCTCTCTCAAATGTAGCAGAGTAGAAGTAGAACGTGGCATGAAAAGAAAAGACTCAAGTAAAGTACAAGTACCTCAACATTTATACTTAAGTACATTACTTGAGTAAATGTACTCAGTGACATTCCACCACTGCCCATGAGTCACTGAATCTGCAGTAGTTGTTAGGATGTCCTAGGATGATTCATTCTCACTACCCAACGCGTAAAATACAGATGCATGGTCCGGTGCCTTTGGCATTTGTCAGGTGTTTGGTCGGGACACTTGGCGCCACTTTTTGATGCTCTGGATCGGGACGTATGTTTAACTGACATGCGGCACAAGAAAGGGACAGGAAAAGATGGTGGGTGGGGTTATAAAATGTACATTTCAGTGACACGCAGGACAAGAACAGGACACAAACCCCAGTCTCATGGGTGATAGTCCTGTGTTGTTTGACTCGTCCACCACCTCAACCTTTCCTACACAGATTTTCGGTCTTTGATACTACTCTCTACCGTTGTCTCTCTTAATACTATGCCATCTTACAGCGTGGCGGTCGAGCTGTTGCTCTGCCCGGTGCGTTCCATACAGACACTAAAGGTTTTTGCGTTGGTATCTGACGCTTTAAAGAGTTGGGTTGGATGTAGCAATCGAGGGAATCCCATGTTCAAGATTAACTGAATGCCATGGCAAATGTTGAGCTCAGCTGGGACCCAAGCTTTCAATTACAGAGTTGTTAAAAGGGACATAATTAGGCAATGTTCCTGTTAAAGTGCACCCGTTGACCTACCGTATGACTGGCAATTTGCAAAGCCTCATTGCACAGGCTGTATGTCTGGTCTAAAACTAATGAAAGCTTCTTGTAAAAGTGCACATCCTTTTATATTTATTATTTATATATTTATTTTATGATATTTACTTACTGTATATGAGAGACTTTGTGGTGTGTGTCACCTTCCATGGTTACATTTCATGGGAACCTACTTACTTACATGGTTAATTGTCGACCTATCAGAATTTTGCTGCCTCTGCAGTTGCTGAGAAGAAGATGTTAGGTTTCAGCTCTGTGATTGGTGGTCCAGCTATAAATATACAGAGGGCCAGGGTTTCCTCCAGAAAAGTTGTGTAGCCTGCTGGCAAATGTCTTTTTCTGACAAGGGCCCGGTGCGGGCCAGTCACAGACTGATGGCAGCATTAATGTAGAATAAATGTAATGTAAATAGTTTCTGTGATAACAGAATCATGGACGGAATCGTGAAAATGAAAATTTGAATAAGTTATTAGACAGATTCCATAGGGCCCTACATTAAGACTACATTTACATTGCTACGTTTTGGTTTTATACAGTTTTGAGCCAAATGCGATCTCCGTGCACACAAGTGTTTTTAGCTCCAGTAGAAGAACTAATCTCCACTTAAACTAACACGCCCAAACCAAAATATCTCATCAACATTCTCGTCTACTGTGCATAAAGAGGAGGCAAGGTGTATACTCTGCCCGCTGCTGGTAGTTGCCATGGCAATGCTAGTAGCTTAGTCTCAGAGAACGAGACATCATGACCGATGAGACCCAATCAGGCGGCAACACGTTGGCGTCAGTGTTGCCAAAGGTGTCCGTTTGCAGCCGTTGAGACTGCAACACAACCCCGCAGATTCCAAACCAAAACCAGTCAGTGTTTCCAAATGTCTCCGGTTTAGGGGCTCGGAAATGCCATAGCAGGGGGAATGAGAGGGAGAAACGTAGCAAAAGATATTCGTTTTTTAACCAAAACGAAGCAATGTAAATGTAGCCTAAGTCAGCGCTAAAGGCTAACTGGAGATTTGACAATATGACTATGTCTAAGTTTCCAACCGAGCCGCCCCACTGTAACTTGGTGGGCAACCAGGCTGCAAAACACTGGGGGAAACCATGGAGGGCCGAGCAATAGTTTTCAATGAGAGACTAATTTCAAAGGAAAGTCAAATTGACCAATCATATCTTCACTCTGAATGGGCGGGCCTTGTTATCGCTTACTTTATGACGAGTTCTGATTGCCGTAGGGTCACCAATCACAAGCTAGCACCACCACCTATATATCTATGAGCAACACCAATAAAATAGCTAGCTAGCCTGTTGTTGTGAAGTTACAGCTGGTGAGGAGAACCATGGCTATGAGGAGGACATTGTTGCGAATTTATTAAAATGCCGTTTTGTTAAATGTTAATGTTGGAGTTGGAGACCTAACGTTGCACTAGATCTAATTTGGTGCAAAAAAACAAGGCTTTTGAGGGGCATTTAAACTCCAGCAATTACACATGAACGACTTTTTAAGTAAAGCGATCATCATAAGTTATTTAGAATCTAAAACTGACTTCATTGTGGCCACCGCTGCCGCTTTTTTGTATATGCTAGTAATTTTTATTTGGAAAACTGGTGTGCCAATCTAATCATATTATCTTTTAACAATATTGCTTTGTTTGTGAGGGTGGGTTCCAAAATGCAGTGATTGCTGTTCACTGTTGATGGTCCCAAGTGTCGCTAATGGTTACTTGGCTATGTGCGCGGCAAAATGATGTGTAGGTTTACATGAAAGTTAGCTGGTTTTGTGTGGTAGGAGGGCTGGCTGTCATGTGTTTTGTACCGCAGCCCGCTGTCACCAAATTCCCCTGAAGTGCACACAGAGCTTATGTGATGATGCGATTATTAAGCAGGATTTGTATTATGCTTAAGAAATTAGCTGTTTTTTGTTTGGGTGCTAAGGCTCACTCTCTCCGTGCTGTTTGCTCGTTGCATTGCTAAGGCTGGACTAGCATCTCCATTTTTGTTTCAGAGCTGGAACTGTCATAAGTAACTTTTGCAGACATATAAGAGAGGACACAGTAAGCTAGGCTGGTACTCTGCTTTCTTTCACAATGAGGGAAGGGGGGGTCGGAGGGCCAAGGTTTATAGTTACGGAGTCTCGGTACACTACTGGCCAAACCCATCATTGTCCTAGGCTTAAATGACTGTGGCACATCAAACCATTGTGAGATAGCAGATTTGCAGTACATTTCTGCCAACTACAGGTTTTAAAAACAAATAGAATGTAACAGTTTCGCTGTCCAGTTAGTGTGTGTGTGTGCGTGTGTGTGTGTGTGTGTGTGTTTGGTGGCTGCATATATCTGTATGTGTAACGTCTGCCTCATAAAAGTCAGGGAACTGTGAGATGCACACGTGTGCATGTGGGTGTCTTAAAATGGTGTGTCATGCTTCTTGCGGTCAGCGCGGTTGGGGCAGTGTGGACGGCGATATTACGCATCTGCGGCCTGGGCAACTGTCCGTGGAGGGTCTGAGCGCTGAGCAGTGCGCCTCCAAGATTTTGTAAAGCAAGTATATCTCGGGCTTTAGGCTGCTTACCACAATCACAACAAATGACACAAGTCATGGTAATTTTGGCTCATGAATATGTGTGTGTGTGTGTATATGTGTGTGTGATTCATAATACGTTGACTGGCTTAGAGGGCAGAAAATGCTTGTCAAAGTGGTAGATGGCACTAATAACTGTCCATAGTGTGTGTGTGTGTGTGTGTGTGTGTGTGTGTGTGTGTGTGTGTGTGTGTGTGTGTGTGTGTGTGTGTGTGTGTGTGTGTTTCCTACCAGTCCATGGTTGGCAGGCAGCATAACAATAATTTGTGCATTGTGGTCCCAGATCATTCTCCAGAAGTCTTTTGTGGTGTGAGGCAGAGGATGCTGGGTAATGATGAACTCATTACTCCGGTAGTAACCCTGTGAAAAAAACAACAACCCCAAAACACAACCGGTCAGTGGGAGAGGTACAGCACATTCATTTGGATTTAAAACTATAGCATTAACATCACCAGCTTGTCATCAGAGATTCATCTGCACTGTTGGGATTTGGCTTCATTTTAAAGGACTTAACTGAGCTTTGAGGGGAAATCTCAGTTATAAAACCTGCTGTTCAAAGGAAAATACTGAACTGCTGTTAGCTGACCCAGGGGCGGGGCTAGAAGAGGGGCACAAGGTGGCACACTGAGGTCAGTTCAGTCACGGAGAGCACTACTCAGCCTGCTGAGTCATGTATTTTGTGGCTCTGGAGGCACTTTTCTTCACCTCTGAGAAAACGTCATCATCATCAGGGCTATCTTGGCTAAGCTTCAGACTTCAAAGTGTTAATGGAAAGCCTGTATATCAATATGTGTAATACCTTAATGGTTCTTAATGGACTAAAAGTCAGCATATCTCGGCCTCTGTTGCTTTTCTAAATCTGTCTTTTCCCCTGAATTTATGAAAGTGCCACACAAAATTGCTAGCGAACCCTGATTTTTATATCGCAACAAAAAATCTCCACAAGTCTCACACTTGACGATCTGAAACTTAACTATGAGCTGTGTTGAGCCAATATCAACATGAGCTGCGAGAGCATTTTGGGATTTAGGCATCACTAAAATAAAAGTGTATATAAAAGTGTATATAACACACAACCTGTGATACCGACTGAGTGTTTACTGACTAAATAACCTGTAAAGCCCAGTTCAGACCAAAGATTCGCGACGAGACAAGTTGAAACTTGCAACTTGTTGCAACGAGCTGGTCTGCAGCGTTCTGAAACCTGCCAGTTCACACAAATGCGACGAGACGGTGTATCACCTCCATAACAACGACTCTTTGTTGTCTTCCGTTCTAACTTTCGACTTTTAGGGTTTTTGTAGCTGGATATAACTAGCCTGGTTGACACCAGACCCTTTTCAGTTGTAACTGAGAGTGGGTCTGGGGAAGGTTCATTCACAGCTCATTTCCAAAGGGGCGTCACCAATGGACGCCGCTCAAATGCCTCTGGGCGCAATTGGATAGTCCTTCAACCAATCAGACCAACGATCCGGGTGACGTAGCAGCGACAGCGGCATCAATGGGTTGCGCCATCGTCATCGTCAACCGCCTCAACGGTTGTGATTGGTGCCTCTATTTGGAAAAATTGGAAATGGGCTTGAATGGGCTCTTGGCCAGACTGACTTGCAGAGCAAATCTCAAATTTGCCGGATGTCCGTCAGGGTTTTCCCAGGCTAGGATATGTCCTTTGTTTCGTCTAAATATGAATGTGGATAATATTAGTGATAGTGAGATGCTTCCTACAGTTTCATTTCTCTGATTCACTGCTTTGTCCTAATGCCGCCAGGCGCTCTCTCTCTTCAGTCAGTCTCTAGGTCGTTTGACCATATAACGTTACCGTAATTTTGGGCGGTCGTTGAGGCTCCGCCTGAAACTGAGCCATTTCGACCAGATGTAACACCAAAAATAAAATTGATTATGGATAATTTTATTTCTGATATGTGTCCTCAGAAGTTAATGCTACACAAGATGCAATGTGCACATGAACAGTAGGGCATTGCAGATAGAAACATACTCGCCATTGTCACGACGTGCTTGAGTTAGGCAGGCGTGTCAAACTTAGCTGAGACGGGCCCGGTTCTCAGCTGCAACCTTTCCCTGTGACGTTCTAAAATGGTTTTGTCTCGTCAGGGATCTTTGGTATGAACTGGGCTTAACCATACTCTGAATCAAAACATCAGGCTAAGACAGGAAAGAGCAAGGATTGACAGAAGAAGAAGAAGTGCTGACCATGATGTAAGAGGCGTTAATGTAGTCGGTGCCTTTGATGCCGGGCAAAGGTGCTAGGCCCACCCTCGCTCGCTCCGCTGCACACAGAGAGACAGAGACCGAGAGGGGAGGGAGAAAGAATAGCCACTTACCAGGTTATCAGAACAGACCAATCACAATAAGAGGCCACTACGTGTGCATTCATTGCTCCCTTTGCTGGTATTAGTTGAGTGTAGACAGTTGTTGGTGATTCAGAGAAGTGTGCAACAAACAGTGACTGTGTCTTCAACTGGGTCTTTAACATTTTTTAAGGCAAGGACCCGTTAACTGAAAGAGAGACGCAGCAGGGACCCCCTACTACATATATTGTATAAAATAAATTTGCATATAACTGGACCAACAATGACGTGTAGGGCAGCCTAAAGCCTTTACACATAGCTTTTTAGCTCATGGAATACTTTATACTGAGCTATTAAAACAGCGTAATAATTGTTGGCATGATTTTATAAATCATGTTTTAATGTTAAACATACATGTAGCACAGTGAATCCTTAAGATGAACTGTATCTGTGGATGGTTACCTTAGTGACTACCTTACCTATAGGCCAGTAAGCCTATCATCAGTGGAGATTTATATTTGCTAATCATATGTTAGATTCATGTTATTTTCATTTTTTTCATTTTAAATTAAAAAAAGAACTTTCAAAAAACAAATAATTTGGAGGCCCCCCTGAATTGACTCTGAGGACTCCCTAAGGGTCCCAGACCCTCCTGTTGAAGAACCCTGGTCTAGAGATTGTGCATCAGTTGCAGAGTAGTCTATATAAAGGCTTAGCTAGAGTTTTTGAAGGCTGGTATGAAAATTATATTCTTATGCTGAAGTTGCAAACGCAGGGTTGCTCTTCACATTCATCGAAAACTGATAGCAACAAAAACTTGAAGGGCAAAAACAGGTTTTCCTGAAAATTCATTCAAAAATGATTTCTCTGTATGAAACATCAACATTCAGAAATAAGAATCTCTATGTACCATTCTTCTTTAATGGAGATACACTCAAATGCATTCATTGAATAATGCCAACGGTTTCTAAATAAAACTGATTGTATGATTTTCTGCTGTTTGGTTATTACTTCTGGAGAGACAGTTTCAGTTCAAATGTAATATGGTTCTAGAGTGTAACACTTACACGGCACCACGGAGGAATTTCGATTTTTCTCTTTGTTGCACTCCTTCTGAGCGTTGAAGCATTCCATGAATCTGGCGTTACACTGTGTTACCAACTAAAACACAAAAGAAGAAGAGAAGGTGGGTGGGTTACACTGGCATCATAACACATATGTTATTTTCTTATACACAAGATTTAGGGAAACATGATTTGTATTGTACCTTGATGTCAGGATACAATTGAACATATTTGTACAATAAACTATTAAAATGTATGTACCGATAATGATAGTGAGCTAGTGATCGAACCTTACTCATGACGAGACTCATTGTTGTTTCATATAGATAAATGTATGGATGTATAAATAGACAGATAGATAGATAGATAGATAGATAGATAGATAGATAGATAGATAGATAGATAGACAGATAGATAGATAGATAGATAGATAGATAGATAGATAGATAGATAGATAGATAGATAGATAGATAGATAGGGGGAATCACTGGAATTGTTGGGTCTTTGTAAATTATGTGTTATAGTGTGGTCTAGACCTACTCTATCTGTAAAGTGTTTTGAGATAACTCTTGTTATGATTTGATACTATAAATAAAATTGAATTGAATTGACAGATGGATAGATCGAAAGATAGTCTTTGTTGACCACTGAGGAAATTTGTTTTCCAAGTCTGAACAGGGCTTCACAAATATACATACATTCATACACATACAGTACACATAGACACCCTCCCCCCAAACACCCTATGTTTGTGTATAATGTTTCTATTTCGTTTAGGCTTCGCCTTCTAAGAGCTGTCGCTATTGGGTTTATCCCTTCGCGCGTGCGCAGTCGTAAAGATTTTCTTTCCCTTGGGCCTCACTTACGTCCGCAGATACTGTATATAAACAGAGCGGATCCGTAGTTCGTCTCCCAGTTTTTCTTCAAGCTAGCAGTATGAAGACTTCAAGCAAGACCTCCAGCGGTGCTCCTCACGTCTGCCCCGGCTGCCAGATCGGCTACATCATGCCGACGGACCTCCATCCCCGCTGCGAGACCTGCCTCGGTGCTGCTCACGCCGGCAAGGCTCTCACACCCGACGCCTCCTGCCAGTACTGCGCCCGCCTGCCATCTAAAGAGCTTAACCGGCAGGCGGAAGCTTTCATTGCTCTCGAGGCTGAGGGGGATGGGGATGGCAGCTGAGCGGACCGACGGGACTCTGTTGATGCCCTGGAGTTATTGGACGAGGACGTCTTTGGCGGGCACAAGTCCGTTGACTCGTCTCCCCCCCACGACGACTCTCCCACCGGCTGTCCCCCCTCCCCCCTGGGAGGATTGGACACAGAGATGGGGATCGACGCCTTTCCTCTTCAGCTCTCCCCGTCTCCAGAACGGCCAGGGCACCGTGTCAGCGGGCTTCCCCTCTGCCACAGGCGGTTCCACCTTCCACCACTAAGGCCCTCTTGCTGGACTTGCCGGACATCATCAGGAAGGCGGCGGACCTGAGAGGCATAGCGCTCCCGCCGGAGCTTCCACCCCCCACTCAAGGCCTGCTGAGTGGTGACGTATATGTCCAGGAACAGCCGTCTAAGCGGGCTCCACTCTGGCCACGCTTTACGGAGCTTCGGCCATTTGTGGAGGAGGCTCTCTCCCAGCCCGGGAAACTGAAGGCCCCGGTTTCTCGCTACGCCCCGTTCACTCGGGTTCAAGGCGACACCGAAGCGGGATTCCCTTCGGTCCCTCCCTGGAACAGAGCCTGGCATCGATCCTGCTTCCGAGGTCCACCTTTTTCGGCCACCGGAAGCCCACGCCACCCTCCCCACAGGATCAGGTTTGCGCGCAGGTCACTGACCGGTCCCACCAGTGTGCGGCCCAGGGCCTCGCGGTGCAAAATAACATAGCTTTGCTAGCCTCCACCGTCTCTGCCATGGCCACCGCTCCGGAAGCTCTTCCCCCCCGAGTTGGCGTCAGTGATTGGCAAAGCTATGACTGCCATCCTCACCCTGACCACAGCATCCACGGTGGCACTGTCGAGGATCATGGCCTGGCAGACTGTGGCCCAGCGAAAAATCTGGCTCCACGTCCCAGCTACTCCCGGAGGTCAGACGTGAGCTTCTGTACGGCCCCATAGCTCCCGATAGATTATTTGGGCCCCGTCTACAGACGGCCACGTCTCACCTCCACCAGGCGGCCGAAGAGGCAGAGCGCCTATGGCGACTCGGCTCTTGGAAAGTGGCTCCCCCACAGCAGTGCCGCCGTCAAGATAACCGCCACAAGAGGAAGCGCCCCGCAGCCTCCGCTGTGGCTGCACCCTCTCAGGCTTCAACCTCTGCTCCTCCACCTGCCCCACCTCCACTACGCTAGCCAGCCCCACCAGACCGGCAGGCTTCCCGGGGCCGGAGGACCATGAAGGCGGCTCCCTCATGGTCGAACCTGCTCCCTGAGCCACCCAGCAAGCAGCGACAACGGTGGCAATGACGAGTGCGGGGAACAGCTGTCCCTCCACCGTTAAGAGCGGGAACCACAATGGCCCTTTTAAGGGCCACTCCCATCCACCTAAACAGCAGTTTCCCCTTAACTTTGCAGCCCTTGTTTCCACTAAACATTGCGCTGACAACACGACAGCTGGCTGCGGGAGCGAGCGCCCACTCACGAGTAGCGGCGCTGCTTACACGCCTTTCTTCCCTCAGCTAAGCTATCCAGAGGAAGGCAATGGCTCAGTGGCCGCTCCTGCCCCATACAGCAATGCTGTACTGCTCGCCTCCATTCACAGTCCTGCCGCTGTCTTCCTACGTTGACAGCGGGAGCGTGCGCCCACCCACGATTAGCGGCGCCGCTCACACAGTGGCTGCTCCAGCCTCTCACGGCGGTGACCGGCCCTTTCGACGGAGCCCTACCTTGGGCTGGGCGGCACGATCACACGTCCCGCAGCGGAATGGGCTCTATGCCCTGCTGACCATACACAGCCCGCTCGCACAGCGCAGCACGGCATGGATAACTCTGACACACATGGATGCATGGATGTCAAAACTGATAACACAAGGCTATACAATCCAGTTCGCCTCCCCCCGCCTCGCTTCACGGGCGTGTTGGGGACAACCGTGTCATCTCAGGCGAAGATAGACACCATGACGTCAGAGATAGAGAATCTACTGACAAAAGGGGTAATCTCTCTCGTCCCTCCAGGAGAGGAGAACAAGGGATTTTACTCCCGTTATTTTTTCACACCGAATAAGACAGGCGGGTTGCGCCCTATACTCGACCTGTCCCAATTCAACCGGTGCATCACGGAACGCCCATTCCACATGCTGACCGTCAGGCACGTGCTAGAATGCATGCGTCACCACGTCCACCACAGCGTGTTACGCAGGGCGGCCTTCCAGCGCTGGTGCTCGGAAAGGTCCACCGAATCCCACGGCGTGCCCCCTGCCTCTCTTATTGACTTATCTCCAAACATTAGTAGATAATGATTTGGCCCCGTCTACAGTCAAAGCCTATGCAGCAGCCATTTCATCCTGCCATGAGAGCTATGGAGAGAGGACGGGAGAGGATGGAGAGAGCGCACCCCCTGGTGAAGCGTTTCCTCAAAGGGGCTAGGCGACAGAAGCCTGCCGTGCGCTCTCTCACACCCCAGTGGGACCTAGCCCTGGTGCTCCGAGCTCCGGGAAACCTCCTTTTGAGCCCTTAGCACAAGCTTCTCTCAGGATGCTGTTGCTGAAAACGGCGCTTCTCCTTGCCCTGACATCAGCCAAGAGAGTAAGCGATTTATGTCAGTACTGTCAGTCTCGCCGTCCTGCCTCTCCATTAGAGGTGACGGGAGCGCAGTCACCTTACAACCAAACCCTTGTGTTGCTGGCTGGTCGGAAAGTAGGTTAAGGGTCATGGCCGGGTGATCTACCTGTAGCTAGTTGCAGCTAGCAGCTGTAGCTAGTTGATTCAACTAAAGACTGCTGCAATATTTAGACCCAGGTGGAACTCATCTTCGGCGCCAGATCCTTACAGCTACCAATGTGGTAACTTGTCTCCCAGTGTGATAGCTACCTTGTTTGTTCACATCAGTACTTTCCTGTATTTCCTCGTGCTTCGCCCACTGTGTCTGTGTGTGATTCTCTGTGTTTTGGGTCAGAACCTCGGCCATAACAGCTGCGTAATCTCTGCGTCAATGTAGCAGTGCTTCGGCTGGCTACTTCCACCCAATATAGTCCCAAATCAATATATGCCTAGGAAATCGTCTAGTCTTATTTTGCATTGCTATTTGTACTTGTTGTGAATACGCAGGCCACAAGTAATTAGGTTGTTTTGTTGTTGTCACTTTTACTTGCGACATGCTAACAGCAACAAAGGATTCTATTCACTACGCTAAGCTAAGCTAGCAGCGGCTCCGCCGGACTGAGACAATGCATGCACTGAGACAAAAAATGCATTTGCCCACCTATCTACAGCTAGAGGAGACCGTGATAAGCCCTATTTCAACAAACGGTGGCGTATTCCTTGCTCTTGCTCTATTCCCGTGCTCTAAGCGATGTAATGCGTGTTTTAGGCTACAACATTTTTTTGTCACATACAGCACACATCTCCTCACTGTCCCCTGAACACACTGTAAAAAAACGCGGCCTCTGTAGACAGCCCAGGCTCCACAAACGGCAACTAAAACAAACTGTGCCAACCTGGACCACGGAAACATAAATAACAGTGTTCCAGCCAATAACCAACAAGAAGGATTTGGGGGTGGGGGTTGGGGGGTTAGTGCGCAGAAGCAAGGAAGGAAAGGGGGAGGGGACGGGATGAGAAGGAGGGAGGGGCGAGCTAGCCTCCGTTTTGTTTGAAAATACTTTGAATGTCAACAAGAAGTCACCCAACATCGCTTAGAGCACCTTTAATGTAGAATGAATAGTAAATGCCATCCGTCCCTTCACCTTGAACTGTTTCTCCAGATGTGTCCGCCCACTGTGTCCGGGTGTCATGATGCTGTGGAAGTAGCTGTGAAGCTGGTTGGCTGACACTTCCGTCTCCTTCCCCAAAATGGCTTCCATCAAGGCATCATGGATGAAGATGTACTGCTCCTGGATCAGCCAAACGACAAACAAGATGTTTAGCACGTGGTATGGCAGATGGTTTATGGCATGCCCAAAACCACAGAAACAAAATATCAGTTATAACCACATATTGGGGTTTCCTTATGACTTGAAACATGGCGTGCAGCAAATTGACTGTCCTCCCTGTGAAAAGACTTTGACAATCACACACACACACACACACACCGCAAATAGGTATTTTCAGAGATAGAAATAACAGAATTCAGAACACATATTGACAACAGATAAGCAGAACAGAAGCTGCTGCCAGCAGAGACATAGACCATGCTTTGGCCAAACACAGTGGAGGCCGTGCAGCTTAAGGAGTTGCTAACTCCTCCCAAACAGCTGACGGATTCATGTGATGCTAAAAGGGAAAAGGATATCTAATCCCGCTAAAACACATTTGCTCGTTTCCTCTCTCCGATGATTTCCTCGCGTCTCTCCTGTGCCTCCTCAGTGGGAGGGACTAAGACGTGAGGAAGGGAGGCAAGTGGAGGAGCCGAGGAGCCAATTTAATCAACATGAAATGCAGCGAGACATACAAACCTCAGTCTGGACTAGGTAGTTGCGCTGGGTGCGTATGTGTTTGAGGAAGCCCAGTACATTAACTGTGCTCTTGTCCTTGATCTGCTGCAGCATGCTGTCTACGACGATGTACGTCCCAGTCCGACCCACTCCAGCACTGCAACACAACACAAGCCAGAGAGATGAGAGGAATGCTACACATATGGGAAATTAGTAGAGATGATCCGATACCATTTTTTTCTTTCCGATACCGATTCTGATACCTGAACTTGTGTATAATCGAAAATGAGTACTGATCCAATACCATCCCTGTATGGATGTGATATGATTGCTATCTTTGTTGTACGGCCTGGCTCAGGTTAAAGCTTTAGTGCGTAATGTTTTTATAATAACTAGTGCAGTGCCCGTTGAAAATGTGCCTGTTTGGAACGGCCGATTGCTTGGCCTGTGGTATTGCTGCTTGTAGAATTAATCAAAATCAAATTGTAGCCTACCCCAAAATGACTTACAGAAGGACCCCAAACCACTTAAAATACAACTCCCCTGTATACCCTACTACTAACTTACTGATTGAACAGCACATATCTGCGTTCATCAACCACCAGAACCGGACCCTGCGTGTGCGCAGAGAGAGAGAGAGAGAGAGAGAGAGAGAGAGAGAGAGAAAGAGAGAGAGAAAGAGGGAGAGAGAGAGAGAGACGTGTTGTCTCATGTTGTATGATCTTTAACAAATTTGACATTTCAGCAGAGGTGTTCATTCCCATATAGGTTTAGTGGCTTGACGGTTAACGGTGAAGTAGGGGGCTTTATTCGCGGGGGCATTTTGGCGACTTAACCCGAGTCTGATGAAATCTTTCTCGCATTGCACAGGCTCTGAAGGAATAATCTCCGAGAGTATGTTATGTTCTGCCAACTCACAGCAATTTAATACAATAGCAGGAAAGGAGTCCCCCCCACCGCTGTTCTAAAGTGTTCTGCATGTGGCATCTGCTGATGTGCAAGTTACCTTCCCCCCAAACACGCCCCCAAACACGAACATACATATATACAGATACGTCTGGTTTTATAAAATAGATAGCTTGCTTATAAGTGGCATCACGCTCTGTCTGCACATGTTTGCTTTGCATGTGTGGGATTCTGACACGTCCTTAAATTCGGGAATTGTCGTTTGTTTATTCAAAGTCAAAGACAGTCCAAAGTAGTGCAACTTTGTAAATTTTTGTGGGTCTGAGGTGTATGTCACATTTTAGCTGCCAAAGCTCCGCTGCTCTCTGTCTATGGTCCTCAGTGTGAGAGGGGGAGTAGAGCGGCAAAAGCCAATGTGTGCTTCTTTTACCTATATATTTAACGATATCTTTTGCATTTCTAATCCATACAACGTCAAAATTGGCACTGCACTTACTCGTGCCCGTAGCTGTCAAGTTTGAAATCCATCGGACTAACGGTTCGAGAGATATAGCTTAACACCCACACACACAGCCACACACACACACACACACACACACACACACACACACACACACACACACACACACACACACACACACACACACACAGACAGACAGACAGACAGACAGACGTTCCTGCAATTTATAGATAGACGAGCATCCATTACATTCAAGCGATTGCCAAATTAGTTGATACAAAGCCAATTAAGAGTATCAGCTCCACAAAACTCTCTCTATATTTGTCAGTATGGCTATGTTCAGAAATAAGTGTTGCCTGGCGACTTTCGTGCACAGAAACTCAAGTGAAGATAATCACTTCTTCTGAAGAGTCCATGTTTTTTTAATCCTCCGTGTCCTCCTTGGCTACTAGCAACTGCGTAGAGGAGGGGTGGGGGTGAAGCATGATCACGGAACGCTTGTATCATGTGGATGCACCAACAGAATTGTTGTCATTACTTAGATTTCCTCATTGGGGAGACAGAAACTATGCACTATAACTTTAAACTATTTGGGAAACATGAACAAACACAAACAATAAATGCCGTAGAACTTTCTTTTATTATCCAATTTGACAGTCAGTCATAACTGAAAAAGAACAGGAATGAACTACTTTAAAGTAGATTTTCTTCAGGGCTAAATTACGTGACATCAGATCGGTGCATTGACTCCAGTACCTTCAGATACCGATACCAGCGTTTTAGGCAGTATCAGAGGCTTTTTCCATACTTGTATCGGCATCGGAACATCTCTAGAAATTAGCATTTAAATGCATATGGAATGCACTTTTAAAAGCATTGACTACAGAGGTGACAGTAGAAAGCCTATCAAGAAATGAGGGATTCAGACATCAACAAGCAATATTGCAAAAACATACTACACAACAATACACAACATACTACATGTACTTGCAGCAGCCGTTTTCTGCCTCGGTTGGTTTAAAACTAAAATCCCTAACGTTTTTATCAGTTGGTTATTGTAGGTGGAGAGAAATTTGATAGCACAATGTCTGGGGTCTATGTATATATGAATGTATCTAAATAGAGGAAAAACCTGGTTAATAAAAAAACAAAAAAAATAGAAATGCACTTTCTGATAAATTGTCCTTCACAAATTGCAGCACGGCAATTTGGCAAAAACAAAACACTAATCAATCAATGTGCAATACCAGATATATGATGATGATATTTATGTGTGTATCATTGTGGGACTGCAATCATGACAATCATAAATATATGTTTATATATGTTTGGATTTGGTGTATATATGTGTGTGTGTGTGTGTGTGTGTGTGAGACATGGAAAGATGTTTGCTGGGTGACCATTCTGAGGTTTTTTTAATGTTATCTGTTGATTGTTAGAGCAGACGATGCGAGAACATGTTCTGTGTGAACAGACAATACAGTTTAATGCACAGAACTTTGGATTAGGACAGAGCACATAAGACCAGATTTAAATAATAAGCCTTGTGCAAAAACATCTCCAAACAAGTTGAGCACTTTCACATTTTCCTAAAGAGTGCTAAACGCAGGGGGATTTAGTTTAATGTAACACACATTTCACAGGATGGATAACATTAGCATTAGTTAATGGGACAAAATGAAAACATTAACAGAGAAATGGTACAGTTACACATGTATCAAAGTTGTACCTTTAACTACATATCATGGCAGATCCAAGATGAAGAAATGGGCATTGAAGTCCATAACAGATTGTAGTTTTACAATCATAAAAAATATTTTTAATAAAAAAACACTGATTCTTCATTGCCTCTATTGAATATTCTCCTCACTGTACTTCACATTTCCTCGACGGCTGACTAGGCAGAGCCAATGATCCTCGCCCACTGCTGTACGCCCACTGCTGTACGCCCACTGCTGTACCCTGGGAAAAACTATTTAGAATATCTTGCAGGGATTTGTCGACGGTCGTGGAGTAGTTTTCACCCAGGAGCACGTTAGGACAGAATTGTCTAATTGATGTATAAAACGACATTCTCTTTAAAGCTGTCACAGACTGTGACTGTATTTCAAATTCCATCCATCTTCGTCCTCTTATCCGGTTTCAGGACCCCAAACTTCCCTTTCCCGAGCCACATTAACCAGCTCCGACTGGCAGATCCCGAGGTGTTCCCAGGCCAGGTTGGAGATATAATCCCTCCACCTAGTCCTGGGTCTTCCCCGAGGTCTCCTCCCAGCTGGACGTGCCTGGAACACCTCCCTAGGGAGGCACTCAGGGGGCATCCTTACCAGATGCCCAAACCACTTCAACTGGCTCCTTTCGACACAATGTATTTCAAAGTGTTTGTGTGTCATTTGTGACATAACTGTGAATAAACAATGATCATAAGAAAGTCTACTTTTGACATGCCCTTTTACCACGGTAGGGTGTGCATTCTGAGAATGTGAGAATGCCATTCTCACATTCAAAAGGAATAGTATTTCATATTTGGAAGCTTTCCATATAAGTGATGGGATGTGTTTTATTTACTGATAAGAACTGATCAATCCATCGAGGAAAGGAAGAAAATATAACTAAAAGAACAGTGTTGCTGAACAATGTCTACATGGCGATAAGTTGATAGCATGGCCACAGATCCAGTTAACACTTATACTGTCCTTACAAATCCAGGACTTTAAATGTGGTCTGTTTGTTGCATAATGAGTGGGAGGACATCTGTGTGTGTGTGTGTGTGTGTGTGTGTGTGTTGTGTGTGTGTGTGTGTGTGTGTGTGTGTGTGTGTGTGTGTGTGTGTGTGTGTGTGTGTGTGTGTGTGTGTGTGTGTGTGTGTGTGTGTGTGCCGGTACAAAATGCTAGTAATGAGTGGTGTGTCTGCAGCCACGGCGGCGAGCCACTGTGACACGTTATTATCTATGATCACAGCGCAGATGATAGCCGAGAGCATCGTCCTCGTTCTCACCCCTTCCTCCCGGGGGCCACAGTCAGTGCACAATTACCAGTAATTTGCCTGCCCGGCTTACTGTAAAATGCCCTTAAAAACAAGCTGGCAACTATGACAGCAGGTTCAGTGATGCTGCTCAGGCTACACTGTTTTAAGCAGAGTTTTGATAGAAAAGAACAATCTCCTTCCACACAAGAGTTTTAGCTTAACATGTTAATATGGATGCAGATTAGTTAGTTAGTACCGGAGCAGAACTAATCTGCGTCCATATTAACACGTCTGACAACACAACCTGTTCTAACTCCCAACTCGTTAAATACTGACGCTTGGTCAGTGTCTCTCAGCGTCAGATACTGACTCAAAAATCCCCCTTCAGCTTCTGTATGGAACACACCGGGCAGAGCAGCAGCTCGACCGCGGCGCTGTAAGATGACGTAGTATTAAGAGAGATGGTAGAGAGTAATATGAAAGATGGAAAATCCACATACGGAGGTTGGTTGGGGGGGTGAATGGGTCAAACAACACAGGACTTTCACCCAGGAGACCGGGTTTCATGTCCCAGTCTTGTCCCGTGTGTCACTGAAAATGTACATTTTGTAACCCCACCCACCATCTTTTCCTAAACCTAACTGTCCCGTTCTTGTGCCGCATGTCAGTTAAACGTACGTCCTGACCCAAAGCGATGCGATGGGAGTTGAGAATGTGTTGGACAACTCATATCACATGATCATTCGCACACACTGGCATGTGCGTGCCGGTGTAAAGAGGAAGCAGATTGTATGGCGTTACTTGGAAATCATTGGAAATCATGGATGTAGAGGTTGAAAATCCAGAAAATACTTTGGAGAAAGAACAACAATGGTGAAAAGTAAGAGCAGGGATTTATTAGCTTGGAGCGACGACGAGGTGGAACTGTTCCTGAAAGATACGTAAGCCTTCCTAACTGATAAGACTGACTGACAGGAGTCTCCGTTTCCAAAGGTCTCTGTTTGTGCCCATCCATGCTACAAAGCGACCCCAGAGTTTTCAAACCAAAATGGGGGCAGCAGTGTTTACAAATGCCTCCATTCTAAGGGCTGGGAAAATGCAGTAGTGTGGACGCGAGGTGTGTAAACGTAGCGAAATATATTAGTTTTTTAACCAAAATGTAGTAGTGTACAGTATATGTAGCCTTAGATATGCAGCTGTGGTGAAAGCAGATGCTAGTGTAAAAAAGCACAATGGTATAGGTGTGAAGTTAATTAATAATATCGCTGCCAAAAAAACACAAAGAATTGAACAAGATTGCAGCATTTGTTGGGGCAGTACAAGGAGTACATTCTTTACAAACACACAAAGGATGAAATTGATGAATTTGTTTTACAATAATCCAAAAAGACCTTTTATATAATCCAAGTGTGCAAAAATGAATGAAGCCAAATAGACAGACACAGAATGACCACACTCACTATGAACAGTTAATGTGTACAATGACCACACATTAACGAATGTATCCGAAAGATGGATGGTGGGGGGGGGGAGGGTTCCAGTGAAGTGAAAGCAGTGTAGAGACATTACCTGCAGTGGACAAGCATGGGGCCCATGTCAGGCATCTGGGCGGCTGAGGACCTGCGGATAAAGGTGAGGACGGGCAGGGTGTACTCAGGGACACCCATGTCGGGCCACTGGGTGTAATGATACTGGAGCACCGTCCGTTCACTCTGGGCCCGTGCTTTAGGGTTCCCCTTCCCACCCTGGGTGGGGGAGAGGAAGGAAAGGAGAGGAGGAAGAGATGTCGGTTAGGTTGGAGAATAATAAAAAGACAAGACGGTTTTGGAAAAAAACAAACAACAAACACACAAGAAAGCACAATTAACAGTAGTGCTGGGACGATATACTTTTGTCCTGATTCGATTCTTTCACGATACATGGACGCCGATTGGATTTGTATTGCGATTCAATAGTATTAAGTATTGCAATTTTCTTTTCCTTCTTTAACAAAACAAAGTTAAATAATACATACACATTTCTAAAAACGAATTGTTTTCTAAAAATAATGCACATCACGTCAGTCAGCCATTTATTTCATTAGTAAAGAAGAACATAAGATGGATTTTCTGCATTGTCAGCTTTTGCTCTGTTTTGCTGGAAACGAATATGATGTAGTCGCTGTCAGTGGTATCGTATTAACAGAAAATATTTGGGTGAATCATTGGTAAAAATAACTAAATGAAAAACATCTATTCTAGGGAAAACAATCGATTTAAAAAATTGTCGCTACAATAATCATGATACATACGATTTTCGATTTTATTTTCCACCCCTAATATACAGGAACTTACTAACCCATGATAATGTTATTGCATTTACCCACAAACCTTTAAAATGTACTTATTTATGAAACTAAATAACGTAACGTAAACGTAACGTGTTTCCACAACAGCCTCGCAGCAGGCGGTAGCCTCGCAACGTGAGGTAGCCTCGGAGCAGGCGGTAGCCTCGGAGCAGGCGGTAGTCTCACAGCAGGCGGTAGACTCGCCTTGCAGCATGAGGTAGACTCGCCCTGAAGCAGGCGGAAGCCTCGCAGGCGCTAACCTCGTAGGCGCTGCTGTGGTCCTGGTAGGAAGGAGGCTCAACCATGGTCAACCTGTGATGCTCTCCTCCCTGTCTGTACAGCCACGTGGCTGTGCCGTTTTGTATTTTAAGTCTCTGGGCCCTATTTTAACGATCTGAAACGCAAGTATCAAGCGCGAAACGCAAGTAGCTTTGTGGGCGGATCTCGGGCGCTGTTGCTATTTTACTGGCGGGATAAATGACTCTTGCGCCCGACGCAAATCTAAAATGGGTTGGTCTGAAGTAGCTAGGTGTGGTTTGGGCGTAACGTGCAATAAACCAATCAGAGCGTCATCTCACATTCCCTTTAAAAGCAGGCGAGCTTGTTCCATGGCGGATTGCTATTATGACGGCGGATTTGCCGGGCGCACGGGTTCACAGCCGAGGAGACGTTCTCGTCAGGGCTGGAGCAGCAGCTGTCCGGGATGCAGCAAAGTAATAAATGCCCGTCTTGATCGGGTGGCGATGTTGCTGCGGCCTCTCGGGCGCATCTCCTCAAGTCTGGAGAGGATTGCTGCAGCCATGGAGCGTGGGCCTCCAAACGCACCACCTGCTCCTGTTGTGCCCCTTCCTCCCCCCCCCCCACTCCATCTCCGTCCACCCGCTCCACCAGGAGCACATCGAGCATTGCCACTCCCGGACCCTCAAGTGTCCAATCCCGCCGTAGTTCAACATCACGTCTCCTTAAGTCCTCTAATATTTCCTCATTTATGTCATCAACACATCCATGATTCATGGAAATATAATAATATATAACACAACAAGCCACAAAGAATGCTGCGACTTTTTGAGGACTGTACTGTAAAGTGCCTCCTGACCTATCCAAACACCTGAAGCACATTTTCAGTAATATTTTTCCTTATAATTATGTATGGTTTGCAAAAATGGGAACTGCTGCGTCCGTGTAGATGAGAGAAGCAAAGTGTATGTGCGTTGTGTACACGCTACATTATGGCCAAGCATGCGCCCCTAAAATAGCATCTGAATAACGCGCCACTAACTTTAGACTAGCACCACTTTAGACCAGTTTTTTTCTGGTCAGTGGCGGAATTGTTTTCTGAAACTGCAAAATAGCACCAGGGAACATTTGCGCCTGAACACGCCTCCTCTTTTCGCTGAACCGCCCCCCAGGAGCGCAAGTTCATTCCCTAATTTACCAACGTGCGTCTGTGGAGGGAAAAATCCGCCGTGCGTCGGGTGCAAAATAGGAATGACACATGCGTCGGTGTACAAAGTCAATTGCGCTGGGTGCAAGATAGGGCCCTCTGTGTGTTTAGCTCTCAGTACTGTTGTAGCTTCTACCTGAATCTCTGTGGTTTCTCTCCTGTTTGCGTTCATTTTTGTACTTTCACTTATCATCCTTATTTACTGGTGGCTTTCAGCCGCATTGGAATCGTGCAAATTGACTGCTGATGCAAAGCGAACATTTCCTGCTGTTGCTGCTTCACATGAAAAGCTTTCCACTGGCGGAACAGAAGGATTATTTTATTGTGAATAAAGGTATTGGAAATACAATTTGTTTGTCTTAAAGATATTGGCGCTTCATTAGAGATGTTATGCTTCAATAACAACGGGTCTAATCAGCCAGATATGAACATATTGTGCTTTTTTCTGGTCAGCAGATCAGTTTTAAATATTGCAGGGAGGAATAGTACAAATAGAAACAGAATGCACATAAATGCTTTGTATGTTACACATATTCAGTGTCCAGGGGTTACATGAATAATAAGAAATACCTCAATGTGTGTTGGACAGGCGACGGGCTGTTACAGTGGTTTGTGATTAGCAGAACACGTCATCAAGGTAAACAGCTTTACCTTGCTGTGCCACTCTTATTCTCACCTTTTTGACTTTGGTGTTGCTCAATGTGAAGCGGCGGACAGTGTAGCAGGCGTGAACTTTAGTGCTTTTCAGTGTGACTACCATGTTGCCGTACTCTTCACTGTTCTCTGTTGGCCAGTACTGGTCACACTTTCTCTGTAGAACACGCACACACGCACGCACGCACACACACACACACACACACACACACACACACACACACACACACACACACACACACACACACACACACACACACACACACACACACACACACACACACACACACACACACACACACGCACACACACAAATCAGATACAATTATTGTCAACACATTATGGATGGTGTAAAGTGTGTCAATTTTACCAGTATTTGTTGCAGGAAACCTCAGTCAATTCATAATTTTACCCATAAAATGGATCATGTACCTCTTTCTATCAGCAACGCTAGCATTGTTTTCACTGTGTGAGACTGTATGTGTGTGTGTGTGTGTGTGTGTATGTGTGTATGTGGCACCATGGCAAAATGTGGTCCCGGAGACAACTACTGTAGCGGGAACTACCTACTTTGTCAGGTGTTAATATTTCTGTCTGAATGTGGACAGATTCTTGTCACCGTGATAGCGTCACAACCGTGCAAGGTGCAGTCACGAAACTTTACAGGTATGTATTTGAGATCAAAATGAAGGCTAAGTTTGAAGATGGGTGTGGTCCGAGCGATGGTGCCAGAAGTCAGAGGGTAGGAAGTAGGGAAGCTACTTCACGCCCCTGGACTAATTTGGCATTGTGGCTGGCGTCATCCCATCAGAATATGGTCTCTAGTGTTTTTGTGGCAAGGTATTTTTTCCAGGGCTGAACACAACCAGAAGGGTACCAACATGAGAATAAGTAAATTAAATAACCTTGATGACCTGATGTATAAAAAAAACCTGACCCTCTACCTTTTCATTTGAGGTACACATACACAGTAGCATGTAGCAGCCGCTGCTTTTCTATACTTACTGAGAATGGCCTACCACCTTATATACCTCCAGAGGAGTGATACATACTTTTATAAATATAATGCTCTGTCACAGTACAAAACTCGTCCAATAATTGTTTAGGGGACACTCAGATAAAAGTCTAATGCCGCTTCCATAAACCTTGGACATGTGTATGATCAGTTCTAGCACCAGGACGCCACAGAGCCATGGACCTTTCTTGAAGTGGACGGATTTACTAGCCATAGCGGGAAAACCATAGGTGTAACGGATAACATAGTTGTTGGCTTTGTGAGCCACCAGGGTTCAGGAATTGGCTCATCTAAATCAAATTTCGCCATTAGCCATTGTTCATTTTGTTAGTTACATTGTGTTTGACATGTCTAAATGTCTGCTGTGGATTGATGAGTCCCTGCCACAATATGAGGCAACTGTGTTATCCTCAGCAGCACTAACCTCACAGTTTAGGAAACATTTTTTAACTCGCCGCAAATATCCAAACATAAAAGAGTGTGTGAGAGTCAGAACATACCCGGCCTTTCTCCACTAAGTTGGTGATCATGACGATGATGCAGGTGTTTTGCTCCCAAACCATCCGCCAAAAGTCCTCAAAGGTGGACTTGAGAGGTCCCTGGGCTGCGATGTAAGCTTTGGGCTTATTATAACCCTAATGGATGAATGAGTCAGACTATTAGTTTGGCAGCAAGTGGCACATAGAAATTACATCATCACTATTATGCTTTTTCTGGATTTCAGTGTGTTATATAGTTGTATATATAGTTGTATGTGTTATATAGTTGTATGTAATAGATGTATAAAGAACAAAAAACACATTTCACTCCTAGCACAGACAGCACTATTTCTCAACTGCCTGAAACACCTCGCCCAAATTCCTCAGAGCTCAGACATTAGGCTTGTTTAAGATGAGCCATGTCTGCGCAGAATCGATCACCGGCGATCTCCGCCCAATGCATGATGGGAAGATTTGTGTCCGACTTGATCCCAACTTGCTCTAACGTCATGCACACGGGGTTAACAATGACCTAACGGGAGCAAGGTGGCCGCAGTTTTTGGTGGCCGCAGAATTTGAAAAGGAGTATAATAGGAGCTCTTTAAAGTATTACAATCCAAATTCTTCCAAAACTTGACATAATGACGAAAATATATCTCTGGATTCTTTATTGTCTTGTATTTGTTCTTGCAGTCATCATGTCCAAAATGATTCCTGTCATCATATAAGCACACAGATCAGTGTTTGAGGTATCTCAGTAGAAGCACTCACATCCACATAGTTGGCATTAATGTAGTCGGTGTGTTTGGAGTCCTTCCCAGCCAGCGGCCTGAGCTTCACCCTGCTGTGGTCATCTGAGGAGAAAACACAGAGCAGTCAAACAGTGACTGAAACCACAGCAAGAGCTAATCTCCACTTTAACCCTAACACGGTGCTGTCCTTGTTCAGTAATGCTGCTATCTTGGTGCGCTGCCAAGGCATCGCTCTCAACCACGAAGCACATTAACCTTTGTGGTTGAAATAATGGTCAAACTGGGTTGTGTAGCTTTTTACAGACAGCTAAACAGCATGGTACCTGTCCTTTGCTACTGCATGCACTCTAATAAACACAAGGCTGAGCTGCTTTTAACACAACAAATTGTTGTATGACACATGGAATATTTATTACAGATTGATGTAGGCAAGTGCCAAGCATGTATGTGGTGCTTTGGGGCTAGAGATAAGTGGCGCGTTTTTGCTTGGCTCGTGTTGGAGCCTAGTTGGTTGGTCTTCAACTTCAGACAAATTGGGCCCTAAACGTAACAGAATGTTGGCCTCTGCACTAAAAGATGCTCTGCTTGCTCAGGGAAATTACTATTTGAGGTCCGCTAATGATTTTATTGAACTAGATAGATATCTGGAACAAACTTTCAAAAGTACATATCTTAAAATCTAATGGGTGACATGACATTTACTTTGGACGTTGACACTTCCCGGGAGAATTTTAATCTATTTATTAGGCAATTATGTGACCTTTGCTTTCATGCCACCAATTGGAAAAATCATCAACAAGGCAATAGATTTTTTTTGCTTTTTGCTTTTAATATACATGATCCCAGAGGAAGAGGAACCCTACAAATCTGGGAGATCCAGATGCATTTCATCTAGAACCATCCTAACACAAATGTTTCCAATTGCACTTAGGATCCTGCATGGCTTAGTACCTTGACATTTACAGCGTACATTCATGCTCTCCAGAGGAAAACACTATTTGTTAATTCCTTGACTTTTTCTCTCTTTACATTCTACTCTTGGAGGCATTTCCTGAGCAGTCCTTGCTGCAAACCCTCCTTTATAGTAAACTACAGTGAAAGGTGTCTAATTTTCAAAAGGAAACACAACTTTTAAACACCCATATCATAAAGCTAGAGTGCGGAACTAAATGAACGTCCGTTAGAACCCAGCCCTTTTCAAACGAGTTGACACAATGCTGACTAAGCCTATCACCACCAGGGGAAGCTCTCTGTGTTTCTCAGTATGCCGGAGTTGTGGTGTCTGGTTTCTGTGGAGACATACCTGCACAAATATGCATTATGTTAAAAAAGTACAGACACTTTGATTCTGAAAGTAACTGAGGAAACAATGTGTTTGACAGTAATAATATACATGTTCAATATGTTTTATGGGTACTATATGAAGGACATAGGACAGTATGCATCATGGTGTATGCTATGGAGAGTGTACTCACAGGCCACTATGTTGATGTATCTGTTCTTGTGCTTGTTGTCAGGGTGGTTGGAGTGCTCGGACGTGATCTTCATATCGGCAGTGCATCGCTGAACGTCCTGGAAGGACACACACGCACGCGCACACACACACACACACACACACACACACACACACACACACACACACACACACACACACACACACACACACACACACACCCCTACGTCATTCCGATATGTCTGTACACTTTGGTGTATATGGAAAGGAATCTGAAAAAATTCTTGGATGAATGGATTAGTGTTTCTAAAATCTCAGAAAATGGTGAAAAATGTGGATCAGTGTTTCCAAAAGCCCAAGATGATGTCCTCAAATGTCTTGTTTTGTCCACAACTCAAAACTATTCAGTTTACTGTCCATAGGCGTCGATTTCGGTGGGGACGGTGAGTACACATACCCATCAGATTTCGTCATGAGTCATTTTGTCGAGCTCAATTTAGTTAAAAAAATATAAAGTTCATAACACATAATTCTTGAGTGACAGATGCCAACAAATCTGACTACAACAAATTTGATTCATTTACATTAGTAAGCTAGCCTAGAAATCTAGCGGCAGCAAATTTAATTTGCAGCCAGGGGGGTCTAGGAACTCTCCGTTGGCTTGCGAGCTGGAAAAATCCAACTCTGGTCCGGCCAATCACATCATGTACAGAGTCGGTGGGCGGGCTTATGGCTGCTGCTGCTGGCAAAACTTTTCTTTGAGAAAAGAACAAAGAACGACACTGAAGTTATTCTTAAAAAAGGAAGATGTGTTCGGAGTTTTGCTGACCGGATATGGCAAAAGTTTAATCTATCAACTAGCTCCACCACCTTCTTCGTTGCTCTGCCTGGTTGTAGCGCTATCCTATTGCATGCAGAGGGAATTTGAAAGACAACTGTTTATCCCGCCCCTCAGATTGAGCCTTGTCAATGGTGAGTTCCAAGACCCAACATCTTGATGTGGGTCTGGCTTGTCAGGCTATTAGTAAGCTACAGGACAGCGTCAAATCAAAACATGACCTGCGCAAAAAAGAAAAAAAATGAATGCGTCTCCGTCCCCAGCACTTCTGAAAATGCACTTCTGAAAATGCACTTCCTAAAGCGTCTCTGTCCCGAGCACATTTTAAACCAAACTGACGGTGTGTTACTGTCACAGAGGTGTGAAGAAACTGTCATGCCCAGCTCCCCATCCTAGGTCATGTTTTCAGTTTTCTTTCACATCTACTTACTTTGCTCACTTCCTGTTTTATTTTGAAATTCACTGTGTTTGTGTTGCAGGTCACTTTCCTTTCCGGTCTTTGTCTGCCTTTCCACCTTGTGTGATCACCTTCCCAGCCCTAATGTCTTGCACCTGTGTATTATTGTCTCCCCTCCCCCCTCAGGTGTATGTATTCACACCCCTCGCTCTTTGTTCTTTGCCAGTACATCTTATCCCTTTGAGTTTAGCGTTCCAGCCTTTTTCCCAGTGAGTTTGTAAAAGTTTCTGATCCTTTGCCTGTTTTTGACCTGAGTCTGTGTTAGCATTTTTTTGGATACCGTCGCTAGATTTACCTTTTTGTTCTGCCTGCCAGTGTTTTTAGGAGACTCTTGCCTGTTTTGTCTTGTACCGTGTGTACTAATAAACTCTTTGTTTGACTCTTGCTGCGTGTCTGAGTCTTGCATCCTGAGTTCCCTGTTTACCCTGCCTGACAGAAACTAGGAAATATTCACATTTAACAACCTGGAATCTGAGAATTTGTACTTACTTAAATCTTACTTTACTCAAATTGATTATTCAATTATCAAAATAGTTGCCAATTAGTTTAATAGTTGACAACTAATTAAATAATCTTTGCAGCTCTAAATGACTGGTTGCGTTCACAGAAAATGTACAGTGGATGTCCGCAGAGGATGAACCCTAATGAAGCTAAGCGTAAATTCTTTCAGGAAGACTTCTAATAACTTCAATCACCGCTCTCTCTTCCTAAAACTATTCAGCTGTTTGGAGGCGTTCACTTTCAGTAAAACAACCAGAATTGACGACGAAATTCATGATCCAATCACAGACTTACATCCCTGCTTTAAGAGGCCATCCACACGAAGACGCGTTTTGATTCAAACGCACATTTTTTGCATCATTTGGGCCGATCGTCCATATGAATCCTGTAAACGCACTGCCTGTAAACGCACTTTTTTGAAACCTGGGGTCCGTTTCAGGTAGGAGGTTCAACAAACTCTAAGTCTGAGCCTGATCTCTGAGTTGATTGAGCCTGAGATGGGAAACTCTGAGTTTTCGGTTTCACAACGGCTGATCCGAGTTGGTTCAATCAACTCGGAGTAGGTTGACTCAGGGTTACGCGCGTGCACCAAAGACAGCATGAATCGAGCCATGATACTACGATTCACCATGGTAACAACCACAAACAAACGGGTCGGCGGACATACTCATGCGCACATACAGCGAGTTTGAACATGTATTTCGTTAAAAAAGCAACAGCGGCTGCTGCAAAGAGAGAGAAATTGCGCTGGAGAAAATTGCTGCTAGAGTAAATGCTTATATTCCAATATGATGTATATCATATTTAATCATAAGCTAATATTACTTCAAATCTATTTCATTTAGGTGCAATACTGCGGGCGAAAAAGTCCTAGGCTACTCCCATTCTGAGGCTGCAGCACCATCATTAACAGAATTATAATTCATAATCTTTCATTTCAAAGGGTTAACATCATTCACCTGCAATCCTGTGGAACTCCTTTTTAATGGCTCTGACTGGTCTGTGTCCAGGGAACACTAAACATGTTTAAACTCTTTACTTTCACTGACCCGTATACGGGACACTCACGCTCAAAGTGGACGCTGCTTAAACTTTGTTATAAAATTTGACGCATTAAATCTTCTAAATATATGGTCATGCAGCACATCTATTGAAAGCTTAGACTGTCAGGATTTAATTAAGCCCAAACACAAAGCATGAGATGATTTATAGCAGTTATACAACGTTTCAGAGCGATCTCTTCTGACGGCGCTTTATTAAAATTATTATTATCACCAAGGTTGTAGAGACAACTGTAATGCAAGAATGTGCTGGGATATAGAGCATGTCCACGATGGGTGACGTTAGTGATATGAGGACGGATAAGTTATGTAGCTTACATAACTGATAGACTGGGAAGAAAAACCATACCGCTCAAATAGATAATTATCTGGAAATTAAAATGCGTCAATATCATCTTCCGACATATATTTAACTCCCTGCCATACAGCGTCTTCATCAACGGATCGTCGATAAAAGGAAATGTCATGTTTTGAGAAAAAACAATGTTTTAAAGTCTGCCTAACAGTTAATAAACCAACAATGTTTTATTTTATTCACGCCAATATAACAAACTGCGCTGAAATGCGCATCCAGACTGAATGAATGAATGAGGAAATGAAGAGCGCTGTGTCAGAGGGAAGAGTGTTAATTATCTTCATACATCCATGGGGAGGAGTCTTCAAGAAACTCGAGGTTTCTTGAAGAAAACCTGCTCCCGACCAGGTTAGGTTCACAGGGTCAGTTACCATAGTAACTGACTCTGAGGTTAAGTTACCTCTCTTTCTGAAACGGAAAACTCAAGTTTCCCTCATCTCAGGCTTAACAAACTCAGAATTTCCACTAATCCTCCTACCTGAAACGGACCTCAGGTCCCAGGGTGAAAAAACGGCTCCCTTTTGACTTCGTATGGACGGCGAAACCGCATACGTGCGTATTGAAGATGTCATCACCACACCCCTCGACCTCACAGCCTGCTGCCTTCAACCTAGCTGACCGCTCTAGCAGGGATGCAGTGCTGTTTATAAAGTTGAAGTAGACAACGTATAAACTAGCTAGCTAATCTGTCTGTTTATCAACTTCTTCAACGGATTATAGTAACTTTTAGCACAGCTTATTGTAGAAAGGCTACCGCAGAAAAACGTGTCGCTAGATTATCGATTATCGAGGACCACGATGGAAATAAGTTTGTAACTTTCTTGTGTTATCCTCGACAGTTCTGATAAATGTACAATGTCTCTGTGATGGCATCTTGTTATGCATTTATTTTTGATACTGTCTAATCAATCAATCAATCAATCAATCAATCAATCAATCAATCAATCAATCAAAAAGACATCGGATCATTGGTGTTTGTTTGACTGCCGATGTTAGCTAGCAGAGCTAACGTTAGCTCTGCTAGCTAGCTAGCAAGCTGCAATCATGTCCGATAGCAGACAGAATTGCAAAATAAAAAGCAATCCAACAGCACATTATACAATGTAATGTTTTCTAGCGGTGGCCTTTATATAATGAGCAGTGGTGAAAATTATTAAAGTCTAGTCCATGGCTGTATTAAGAGAACTAGCTAGTCAGGTTATGAACGGAAGTGTAAGTGACTGAAGACTGCTCTTGTTCTCTGTTTTTGGTTTATTTCTGTAGCTAATGTTAGCTCTGCTAGCTAGCTAGCTAGCACGCTGCAATCATGTCCGATAGCAGACAGAATTGCAAAATTAAAAAGCAATCCAACAGCACATTATACAATGTAAACAAAGACATGTTTTCTAGCGGTGGCCTTTATATAACGAGCAGTGGTGAAAGTTATTAAAGTCTAGTCCATGGATGTATTAAGAGAACTAGCTAGTCATGTTATGAAAGGAAGTGGAAGTGACTGAAGACTGCTCTTATTCTCCGTTTTTGGTTAATTTCTGTAGCAATAACAGGCCTGGAATATGAAGTAGCGTGTTGAGTCATTTACATATGGATTCGTTTGGATGACATTTACTGAACATATTCATGCTCTGCAGAGGATTAACACCCTCTTTTATGACCCCATAAACTTTGCTCTAGCAACACATTTGTACTGTACGCTGTAGTGAACAATGGGCTGCTACCTGCACTTTAGACTAAAAGCCCTGTTTCCAAGTCGATTGCTCACAATCGTTTTGACATGGTATGAATGCAGCATTTGACAAATCGTATACAGTGATGGAAAAAGCAGATAAGAAGTGTGCAGTAGATCTTGTAAAGAAAAGAAAGGTTAATTTGCAAAAACTCTCACGTCAAGGGAATTTCAACTGGTGTTGGTTTCTCCATTTTAACAATGGTTTAATATTTTGTTATCCATCCTGCCTTGCTTTCCGTCTAAATGTACGAAATTACCTCCCATAATTCGCCACACACCGTACATGTTTTTTTTGTTGCTGATCCATACCGTACTTTTTGCGTCTCTCACATCCACCACACGCTGCTGCCATAACTGTCCACGTCTCTTGCACACAAGCTCTACACTCTAAGAAATATCTGTGTCTTAACAGTATGTATTTTAACAGAAATTGTCCATAGAACGTGATTCACAGTCGTATTTTTGTTTTTTACATTTCGAATTGCATAATTTCTGCTCAGCCAACATTTTGTTGGCCACCCAGGTTGGTTTTGTGAGATATATTTTCCGACGTGTGTCTCGCTTTCTTCAACCTTTTTGGCGCTTTCTTTCAACGTTTTTAGAAGTTTACTAAGTTTATATAGGCCTAACAGAACATGTTCTGTATTTATTACTGTAGCCACACAAAAAAATTACGTTTTTTTTAATTATGGGGCAAAGTCCGGGTAATGAGCTGCCAGAACGTTTTCTGTTATTTTACGGATTTATTTCTTAGAGTGTAGTTCTACCTGTTCAGGCCAATTTCTACTTCCACAACACCTCATTCCCTCTTTTCCACCTTTCATTCTTCCTTTTTGGCTATAGCAAGTGTTCCTTTCCTTTCCTTGTGCTTAAATAAGCTACATCCCTTGCTTGGCATAGTCATTTTATTTTCTCGACCTGAGGGAATGGTTCACCATGTTGGAAAGTAACAGCTATGGTGACATGACTCGTGCTTAACTACTGAAAATGAATAACAGGATTCACCCTGGAGATCTTTTTCTTGTTTACTTCCTATATTTATTCACATAATTATTTTCCTTGCTTACAGTCCTAGAGAATGACAGAGTGCAATTCTGGGCTTAGCAGCCTGTGAATATATGTCAGTGTTTAATGTCAAGTTCCTGCCAAGCAAACAGCTGTTGGCTGCTAGCTCAGCACGGCCAACAGGGAAGGCAGGCGCTGGATTTGGCTCTGAACCCTGGGCCTCATTTCCTCTGGAGCTTTACAGGCACACCGCCCTGTTTTAGCACTACGAAACATGGATTCATCATAGTAATTGGGAATGGGATTTATTTTGGGTGCATGGTGAGTATGTGGGAGCAGATCAGGTTGCAGGTATGATAGCATGAGATATGACTGCATACGATGTCACACAGACAGGTGATGTGATCAACAGATGGTACACAAACTGACACAGATACACATAGGCTATATGTGCAGACAGTGAAACTCAATCCCCTTCACACATAAACACATCCCTTTTCTGTTGCTATCTTAGAACAGAAGGGATGGTTGATGGTAGTGGGTAGTGGGTAGATTTAACTTGGGTTTGGGCTGCAGTTCAGTGTGGTGCATTTACTGTCCTGTACTTTCAGGCTGACAGTGACTATGTTTAAATGCACATACTTTTCTGGTGTTTGCTCTTAAACTGAAAAAAACAAAAACAATATTCCGACTAAGCTGTTGGCATGGCTAATGAAAGTGAATATTGCAAAGTGCAAAATAGGATTTTTTCAAAGGTTTCCAGCGGTGGAGGACTTGTTGGAGCGTGCGAACACAGCATCCCTCTTTCATTCCTTCAACGAGCTTCTTGAAAATATCAAAAAACTAAACTAAAACTATGCATTTTCAAAAAATAAACTAGCAAACCCGCTTTAAAACTAATTAAAACTAAACTGAATTTGAAAACAAAAAGTCAAGACAAAATGAACAATAAAAACAAATGAAAAACGCTAAACTGCAATAACCTCGGTGTAGATGCAGTGTGACATGTTGCTCCGAAATCTCCAATAGGTGTTCCACCTGGTTGATATGTGCAGACTGAGACCACCAGATTGATATTCTATTCAGGCTTTTCCTTTCATTTGTCACCCATCTTTAGCCATAATAACATTTACACCCAGCATGTTTGAAGTATTTATTTCGATTTCTGGAGCATTTACTGATACTTTTGTTCATCTGGCTGGGTTACAACAATGCCATTACAATGTAGTTTAGACAAAATAGTGATGATTGATGCCCTCGGCCTTCCTGACTCCACTCTGTCAAAGCAGGAGAAACTGGGGCAGCAGGGATGTGGGAGAAGGATCATTTCATTTGGTAAGGGGCTCCCTTCCTAAAGCACTTTCCTGTGGGAGAAGGGGAGGGGATACATTGGAAGTGTACTGTAACTGTTAAAGGTGCTGTAGGTAGGATTGTGAAGATCCAGGACTTAGCCAAAACATTTGAACATCGACAACTTCTCGGTCCCTCCCCACTTTCAGCTACAGCCCAAAACGGTCTCCTAAGCCCCTCCCCCAACAGGGGAGACTGAATGCTTGTGCATGAGCAGTGGTTTGACACACAGTTAGACACCCCCCCTGGCCCTGATAGGTGCATCTGAACAGGGAGCGGTGGATTTTTGCAAATCACACTACAGACTGTAGGTGGTGCCAGAGGAGCCGGATTTCTTTTTAAATGACTTGCTTCACATAGTTCTACTGGGACATAGGGTCAGTTTCATCAAATGTGACAGAAAGTTAGTTTTATAAGGCTTACCTACTGCATCTTTAACCCTTGTGTTGTCTTCGGGTCAAATTTGACCCTTTGTCTAAATGTCTATATCAGAAATATGGGTTTCTTTTTAACTACCTAATTTGGATTACCCGAAAAATGACACAGATGATTCCATACAACGCGCTTCGTAAGTACAACAAAAGATCGGACTTTCATTGAATTTTGGGTGTTTTGTTAAATTTTTTAGCATTTGAAAAAAAAAACTGGAATGTTTTGAAACAGTATCCCTAATTATCCTTCCTTTAATATGAGTCTAAATAATTCATGATTTCTGCTTTTTAACTCAAGAATTAGGTATGATTTCCTATAAAGGAGTTTTTTTTTTATTGACCATGAATTCCAAAAATAAGTAATAAGTGTAAAACGAGTTAGGACTTGGTGTTGGTGTTTAGACATGGTATTGAAAGAAGCGTTAAATGTCAAAAAAGCACCAAAAAACATGAATAAAGCGCCAAAAGTGTTGAAAAAAAGAGACAAAAACGTCAGAAAGTGTTGATTTTCAGTTTTGACCGGGAGCACGATGCATGGTCGAATAGAAGACCACACAAGGGTTAAGTTACTCATTCAAAGGGTCTGGCTCAGTCCACCCAAATGTCTCTTTCTGGAAATAGCATGGCCCAGCAATGCAGAGAGAGTGGAGGAAAAGCTGGAAACAAAGCGACAAGTGCAACCCGTTCTCACACCGAACTCGTAAAATACTGTTTGTAATGTACCGGGGACAGCAGCAGCTACACAGGGTTTGAAGATGACGTGCGACTATGGTAGCGAGTAGTATGTAAGGCCGAAATTCCGCGTAGGGAGGCAGGTTGGGGTGGTGGATGGGTCAAACAACACAGAACATTCACCCAGGAGACCGGGGTTCGTGTCCCGCGTGTCACGTTTCCTAAAGTTCTTCTTTTCTTAAACCCAACTGTCCTGTTATTACAGCATCACAGAAACGTAAGCCCGCCCACAAGTTTTTCCTTAACAAAACTGCATCAAAAGTGACGCCAATAGTCCTGACCAAGTGCGTTTAGATAGAGCACGTTATATGACGCTAAAAGAGACGTTTAGCGTCAATAACGACAAAGGCACCTGACAAAGCGTCCGTATTTTACGAGATGGGGGTGAGAATTTGTTGACGAGTGACGATGAAAAAACTGAAAAGAGCAAGATATTTTCACAGATCACAGTTGTAGAGGGGGCTTTGGCTTGTGTGATGAAGCATGTAATAGTTATATTTAAACTAAACTGCCCCTCACTGAAACGTCCTTCTCGTTTTCTCTGTGATAACCATAGTTATTCAGTATGCAGCCTTTTTTGTCTTCATTATCTCTTACTATCTCTGCTTCAAATATTTATGTAGTGTGGGAGTGTATTTCGACAGAGCTCATATTTTATTCCTGTTCAAGATGCATATGGTAACACTTCTGATAAATGACAACTAAACCATATATCTTTTACAAGAAAGAAAATGAAGAGTGTCCGGAAGCTCAAGCAAGTCATGAAGGTGCTCTTTTGAAGGGGAACACAAAAGTTGAAAAGATAAAAAAATCCCAAGGCACTTTTCATTCCAAAAATGTAAAAAGCCTTTATTTAAATAGCTATTTTAATGTACTACGATTCCCATATGAAATAGCCATTTGAATAAAGGCTTTGACATTTGGCTTTGACTTGGATCTTTTTTCTCTTTTAAATAATATGTGGTAACACTTTACTTGAAGGTATCTACATAAGAGTGACATGACACTGTCAAGAACACATGACACTGTCATGACACAGTCATGACACATGAACCCTAACCCTATCTCTAACCCTGTGGTTCTTTTAACCTGCTTTCAACATCTGGACTTCTTAGAAACAGCTTTTTTTTAACCCAAACCTAACTCTAACCCTAACCATAACTTGTCATGACAAGCGAATGACACTTACTAAAAGAAGCGTTATGTCATAAACGTTCATGACTTCTTTATAATGTTTATGACACGTTCATGACAATGTCATGTCACTTTAATGTAGATACCTTCAAGTAAAGTGTAACCCAATATGTTCTAGTGCCCTGCTACATCTGAGTTTTCTCCATTTTACATACTGCTGTATTGTGAACAATTACAATTACTAGTAAGAGCTTTAAAACTACAACGAGAATGCGATAACGCTACTTCTGAGCTGACAGAGTGGACTGTGCCAGGATCTGTGCAGGTAAACTGCTCTTGCACATTCTTTAAGTTTATCATAGCCTGGCCGTCCGTTTCTGATAGTGTGTGTGGTCATGTGCAGGTGTGTTCCTAATAATCTACACAAGGTATGAAGGCAAATATGGTGCAAAAATGCAAGAGCTTGTAGAAGACAATGAGAGAACTTGTAGAACAAAAATCTGAACTTGTATGTTGAGCACATTCGCCACTTTGTGATGTCACGTGTGAAGTTGCAGAGACCGATTCGAGAGGCTGTAATCGCTAGTGATGTTACCCGTGAACCCCCTGCTTCGAGGCATGTATCGAAAACATGAACCAGTTTGGGATGAAGCTTTGTATCGGAGCTTGATTCGTTTTGAGATAATCACGTGACCAGTGACGTCCAAAGCTTCATTTCAGACACACCCACGTGACTGCTTCGAAGTTGAATTCAAAGCTGGGGCACGGGGCGCGCCTTTATGGGTTGTTGCAGTCAACAGAGTCAGGAGAGTTAGTGAATAGAGAGGTTATTATAGCGATTATTATAACGAGTAGAGAGTTCATAGAAAGTGTATAGCAAGTAGAGAGTGTATAGAAGTAGGTACCGCTGCATCTCTATTCCTACGCCTTCTGCACTGCTTATCTCACCTATTTGGCTGAGGAGACAATGTTGCTCTAGGCTACAAACTCAATATATCACAGAAATGTGTAAGCAATGTGTTCTTTATTCATTTCCCTCCCAAATGAATGTATTTGTTTACAAACACATGACACGTTTACAACCAAAATCCTAAGTGTGTGTGTGTGTGTGTGTGTGTGTGCGCGTGTCTGCGTGTGTGTCTGCGCGCGTGTTGTGCCTCATGTATTTAAGTGATAGGATATGCTTATGGCAGAAGGAGAAAAAAACCGAGACGTTTGTGATTAAATACTTTACATGTTATAAGTTCTGTGTTAAGTTTAAAAATGCATTATTTTAATATACGTATGTCATTATTTTACTTTATTTTTAGTTTCTTGAATAGGGTTCATAGTGAACTGGTCATGTTTGACTAATTTCAACCCCTAATGGTTCATTGCTGTTTGAATGAACATGTCTGGGGTTGGTGTAAAGTTTGGGATCATTACATACTAAAAAAGGAAGAGAACAAGGTGCAACATTAAAGGGATATTTCACCGCTGGAAAGCTGAATATATATTTAAATTGGGTCACTTATATAGCAGACAAAAAAACAATTTAATTGGTGCCTTCTAGGCCGAGAAAAGCCAGAAAATGTGTTTTTGGCTCATATTGATGACAGAAACCAAATCCCAGAATGCACTTCGCTTCGCTGCTTTGAGTCCACTACAAAGCCACGCCTACCGCTTGACAGACAGCAAGGCATTCAACTCAACTCAATGTGTTTTATTGTTATTTCAACCATATACACAAAACAACGTTTCATTGTGGCTCAAGTGGTGTTACACATTTAAAATATATAAAAACGATATTATATAAAAACGACATACGAAACAGGCTACATTTAGTGCACACACACATTATAGGCTCAGTAAAGTTCAACTAAGCATACCAGCATTAGGCTTGGTGGGCTGTAAACACCAAGTATAAACACAGCCGTGAATTAGCGTCGAATGGTCGCCATGTAACAGTCACAAACTCCAGCGGTTAGCAGTTAGTTGGATACAAATCACCACATTTCTGCACCAGTCTGTGTTAACACAGCCCACCTTCATACAGAGCATCTCTAGCTCGGATCGTCGGAGGGCTAGCAGGCCTGGTAGCTGGACAGTCCGGTTCACTGTTGTTCAGCCATGTTTCCACGAAAGCAAAAAACACAGTCTCTGAACTCGCGTTGGGAACATCGTTGAAGTTGGATGTAGTCCAGTTTGTTTTTTAATGAACGGACACTTGCAAGCAGGATTGATGGGACAGGTGGCCGGCTAGCGTTAGCTTCCCACATAGCCGACGAGGATGTCCCCTACCCGGCTCGGGGCATCGAGCGAGACCGCTGGTCTCCGTGCAGGCGAAGCTCTCGTAGTGTGCCGATTATTCCGTCTGTAATAACG
Organism: Gymnocephalus cernua; assembly: GCA_023631565.1. Taxonomy (NCBI): domain Eukaryota; kingdom Metazoa; phylum Chordata; class Actinopteri; order Perciformes; family Percidae; genus Gymnocephalus; species Gymnocephalus cernua. The sequence continues at coordinate 8,090,719 of CM042428.1, read as the reverse complement.
TTTCCTGCATATTCTCTGATCTGTACCGATGTATCCCGGTGGTACACGTGCGGTAGTTTGAATGCACATAATTGCTGTAAAAGTCTGCTGCTGAGAAGAGAGAGCCCTGTTTAGCGAAGATTCAAGATGGCTGACATTTCGTTTTTTCTGGCTGAGATCGGCTCGCTTTGGGTGATGGGCGGGTTGAAAACATGCAGAAGTAGCTCCTAATACTGGCTGTAGTCTTTTGCCTCTGGCCAAAAATCTTCCGATGACGCAAAAATCGTCATTTTACGTCATCGGAAGATTTTTTCCAGACCCCCCAATGCAGATATCTCCTGTCTCAGGGGGATATGAGGGAGGGACGCACGGTCATTCAGAAATACTACCGGGTTTCTACTGATACAAAGCTGAGTGCTAAATCGGTGAAGTATCCCTTTAAGTAGACCTGGCATACCACAGCATTACGACTTCAATGATTAAGGCATCTGAACCGAAAACATCCACTCCACGCTGTTTCACCAAGCGTCGCTGAAACAAGGTAACGTAGCCTAAGCAGCCGCTGATTTTAATCGCATACTGTATTTGTAGCGATGTCTTGATGCGTTTTGACTAGATATGATGTTTAGCTTTGATGTTTTTAAGTAGTAAACTTATTCACGTTCAATTGCAAGAGAGTATAGCCTAAAAAGAAAGAACCCCTTCTCACACACACGCATGCACCCTCGTCTCTCTCACTCTTCCTCACGCACGGCACGTGTGCACACACAAACACACACACACACACACACACACACACACACACACACACACACACACACACACACACACACAGGTTGCTAGGTTACCATAGCAAATAGGCTCACCCGAGAAATTATATATTATTTGTTAGTGGCCTAATGCTAAATGCTGCAGGTGTAGAAATCTACATAAAACAGATATTTACTTTGATGTCAGGGCTAGATTACAGCATGAAACTTAATTAAATGAAATTGCCAAATGTTGGAGTTGGAATAAATACCTCTGTTCTTTTGAGAAATGAAAGCCAAATGCTTGATCATTTTACAGCCACATAATTTTCGTTATGCATTATTTGTTTTGGTTGTTTAAAAACGCAAAAAAAATCTATCCGATTAATCGATCGATAAAGTGCTAGATTAATCGATTACAAAAGAATCGATAGCTGCAGCCCTAATCTACACATTTGTCTTTATTTTTCCTCTGACATTTTTTGAGAAAAAAGTTCAGATTGTTTTCTACAAGCTTTCCCTTTTCATGACTTAAGATTCTGCTCACATGTGTGTGAATATTTTATACAAGTGAAAAGTGGTAACATACAAGTTCAGATTTATGTTCTACAAGTTCTCACAACGTATTTTACAAGTGCTTGCATTTTGCATCACATGAAGGATTGGTGTAGTCTGAAACAGGAAGGACCAGGCGATGAAGAGCTGTTTGGTTTGCACATACAAGACTTCACTGCTTACCTCAAAGTCTTCCGAGAATCCACGTTGGTTACTTGAGTAAAGTTCAGAGATGTGTTTGATGAACTGCTTGACTGGAATGGCCTCCATGTCATCTGCAGAGAAGAGACGAGGCTAGGGTTAAACTCTGGCTCTACAGGAGCAGTAACTTGCCATGCAACCATGCGCCTGCTGACACTGGGCAACTATTTGACAGTGCATTACAGCAACAGAGCAGCCTGCCTTTGACAAATATAGGTAAACTACACAAGTATCATGTGACTTGTGAGGGAGGCTGTGCCACACCTTTGCCATTCTTCTTTCAAATCAATCCATACCTTACAGAGAACAGTCTAGGGTTACAACTAAGGGTGCTCCGATCGATCGGCCACCGATCGGTATCGGCCGATAATGGCTTTAAATAGTTTGATCGGTGGTCTCCATAAAGGCCGATCAGATAGGCCGATCAGATGACGCACTACCACGGATGTATTAAGAGCGCACTACTCCTGAGAACATTTTCAAAATGGCGGCGTCCCTACATTCAGCGGTCTGGCAGTTCTACAAGGTGTCTGAACGGTGGCAGAACAGGAGTTGGCCCGCGGCCGCGGAACGAAGGCGGTAGGAAGACGGCTACTGCTTTTAAAAGCGTCTTCCACCGGTGGTGCTCCGGCAAACGTGTTTGTGATTACACCATTCTGACGCTTCTACTGCCTCTGGAGCACCGCTGGTGGTCCGCCGACTCGTTGCTATCTGGGAAAAAGACAATACACTAGCGATTAGCAACGTGTGTACCGAGGAAATACCACGAGGCGGAAATCTCCAAAGACATTTCAACACCACCAACCTCATCAGACATTTGAAGGTTAGTCACAGAAAGGAGGATGAGGAGTTTTCAAAGTTAGCTAACGCTAAGGCAGAGCGGAGTTGTGTAGCTAGCAGCTCCGGCGCCGCTCAAACAGCTGTTTCGCCGTGTGTGTGTGTGTGTGTGTGTGTGTGTGTCGGTGTCGGTGTGTGTGTGTGTGTGTGTGTGTGTCGGTGTGACTGACTGTGTGTGTCTGTGTGTGCGCCGCTCAAACAGCTGTTTCGCCGTGTGTGTGTGTGTGTGTGTGTGTGTGTGTGTGTGTCGGTGTGACTGACTGTGTGTGCTGAAGAAATGTGCAGTGATTGAAAAAAAAAAAACTAAAGTGTGTGGCAAAATTTCCCAAAACTCCCTGATTGACTTAAACTCTCTATATGAGATAAGGACTCTGAAGAAAGCCCAGTCAGTCCTGGCTGATATAACCCCCCCTCCCCCCCCTCTGAACAGCGACAAGATGTTACCGTCTGGCCGCAGATTCTGTCTGCCAAAATGCAGGACAAACAGACATAAAAACTCTTTTGTTCCTGCTGCTATAGGCTTTGTAAATAAGTCATTGCGAGATGTGTATGTCTGTGTAGTTTGTATTTATTTTGTCTATTATTGATGGGATTTGTTTTCTGTATAGTCTATGTGTTGTTTATGTTGCATTCTATTGCTGCACAACGAATTGCCCCTCGGGGATAATAAAGACTCCTTGAACCTTGAACCTTGAAAGGACATTTTTTAGATTTTGAGCTAGGACAGAAAGCCAAACAGTTACTGATACATTCTCTAAACATGTGTGACTGTTATGTAATGGCGTAATTTTCAGTTCATAAAAGTGATCGGTGATCGGTATCGGCCGATACGTCTTCCAGCAATCGGTGATCGGTGATCGGCCTCAAAAATCCTGATCGGAGCACCCTTAGTTACAACAATATGAGAATGAGGAGGAGTGGCAAGCCAGACTACTCACAACTCACTGGCTCAGCTTTCACCATGCACGATTCTGGGAGCTGAGATTTTACTCGGCAGACCAATCTGTGAGGATGTGACTCACTTCTTCAAACGCCTCAGCCTTGTAAGCAAATAATTAAAACTATTAGAGATCTAGGGATGTAACGGTATGACAATTTAACCTCACGGTTATAGTGACCAAAATGATCATGGTTTTCGGTATTCTATTTTTAAAAGCGTGTTCAATATGTTCAGAAATCATTGATAGTCTTATTACACAAGCTGAAATAGTTTCACAAAGTGTAACAGTTTATTATATTACAAAAATATAGGCAAAACCTTATAAAAAGTGCAACTTTTAACATCAAAGGAACAAGGGTTCAGGAGATTTGACGTATTGCCGCCTTTAGCAGCAACTTTTTTCCTGCACGTTCTGCATAGATAACTATCTTCCAACCTGATCTCACAGAATTCTGTGAAATGAACACGGGTCCTTAACTCAAAATCTGTGGCAGTTTCATGGAATCACAAAAAATTCTGTGAGGGGCCCACGGAAGAATTCCGTGAAATGAACACAGATCGCCGAAAATGAACACAGATCGCCGAAAATGAACATGGATCGCCGAAAATTCCGTGATGGGCCCATGGAGAATTCCGTTAAATAAACACGGCCCCTTAAGTTAAGGAAAATGTCATTGGTGGGCTTACGGTTCCGTGACATGCAAGAAGAACGGGATGGTTCGGTTTAGGAAAAGAAAAAAGTGACTTTATGGAAATATGACATGCGGGACATGAACCCCGGAATTTTCACACATTCCGTGCCACCAGGCTGCTATCTTCAATCAACTGTCCTTCGGCATTCTTATAATAACCAAAATATGCCCATGCTTCAGACTTAGTCCTCTTAGAGGGCTGATAAGTGTCCTGAGCACTGTCTTCTCCTCCTTCCGCCATGATTCCAACTTCAAGAAACGCACGTCGATTAAACACACAGTTTCCACACTGTGGTAATCCACCATGATAATAATGATATTTTAAATGAAAACGGTAATTGTTATCGTCAACATTTTTATCGTGGTTACATCCCTATGCAGATCCCAGCAACTGCACGCCCTATTTCTCATCTCAAATTGATTGAGAAACTGATTTTGGAGGTTTTGAGAAATGTGATACGTTTAGAACGCCATGTTCTTCTAGTTTGATGTTAAAGTCAAACAAAACTGAGGTGATTGTGCTGGGCCCAAAACACCTTTGAACCTCATTATCTAAAGATATAGTTACTCTGGATGGTATTGCCCTGGCCTCCAGCACTACTGTCAGAAATCTAGGAGTTATTTGGAGTTGCAGCGTCCGCCTAACCCGGCCAACCTGCTTCTCTTCATAGTTGTTAGATTCATCTATCATATAATCAATGACATAATCAAAGTAGAGGGAGGCAGGCCGATACAACCCGTTCCGGGTGGGGGGAGTTCTAAGCCTGACCGGGCACCTCTCTTTCACCTGTCTCTCTTAGTTATGCTGGGGGGACTTCCTTTGACACACTGAGCTTCTCTCTCCTCTCTCTTCCCATTTCTGTGCATCCATGTCTAAGAAATGCGTGTTACTAACCTAGCCCTGGGAGCTTGCTCCCCGGAGTCTTTGTTTCTTTTCACCCAGGATGATGTCCCGGGATTAGGATGGCACCAAAATCATGGTTCCAGCTGTGGCCGGGATTCTGCCGCAATTCCCTGCTATGCCATGCTGCCCCCTGCTACACTCCTACAACCACAATTTCACAATTCTGTTTCTTTATCTGTTCTGTGACTGTTATTGCCCCCATCCGGCTGTGTCAGCCACCGCCTACCAAGAGCCTGGGTCTGTCCCAGGTTTCTTCCTAAAAGGGAGTTTTTCCTCGCCACTGTTGTATTGATGCTGCTCTTGGGGGAATTCCTGGAATGTCGGGAATTGTTGGGTCTTTGTAAATTATAGAGTGTGGTCTAGATCTACTCTATCTGGAAAGTGTCTTGAGATTACTCCTGTTATGATTTGATACTATAAATAAAATTGAATAGAATTGAATTGAATGCAAAGACCAATGACAGTCCAGTGAGTACGCCAGATGAAAGAAGTGTTGGGATGGTGATGTCTGACTCATGGACAAATCATCTTTACAAAAAAATCTCATTTAGCAGCAGTTTTGGAGATTCCATTTGTGTTACACCATTTTCCTCCACAAATGGAGTTCCCCAGTGGCCATGCAATTATACTGTAGATGTTCAAATGTCCATTTTTCTGATAGAAATTAATTCTTGTCCTTCGAAACTGCAGTTGAGAAAACTATTTTGCCAAGCCGTGTACCAGCTGTTTGTGTGGTACACTATTTTGATATATATTACACATTACGCAAAGGCCTTAAATACACACATATGCACAAACAGGACCTATACATGCACTAATGGACAGATGTCAGAGTGAGCGGGCTGCCCATTAAAGGCGCCCCAAGCACCTTGCTCAAGGGCTCCTCAGCAGTGCCCAGGAGGTGAACTGACACCTCTCCAGCTGCCAGTCCACAGTGCGTACTTGGTCTGTACGGGGACTTAAAGCTGAACAGCCTGAACTTTTGCACATCCTTCAACATGTTTGCACAGCCTGCACTAAACCATACAGCCTTCTTTTCGTATTGTTAAACAGTTATATTGTATATTTTCATTTAGGTTATCGTTTCTTTTACATTTAATGTTTATTTCCTTTTAATATGTTAATGTGTGGTCCATCCATCAAGGCACATTCCTTGTAAGTGGTACTTACTTGACAATAAATCTGTCACGGTTGTGTATGTTTTATGTTTCAGTTTCCTGTTTTATTTTATAGTCTGTTTTTCTCCTGTGTCATGTCTTGTTTTACTTCCTGCCTTGTGTTTTCTTTGTGATTGTCTGCCCTGCCCTGATGTGTTTCACCTGTTCCTGAGCCCTCGTGTCACGTGTCATGTGTTTCACCCTCCTTACCTTGTGTATTTAGTCTCTGTCTTGTCTTTGTCTGTTGTCAGATCATTGTATTGTCTTTTATTGTATTGCATTGCACTGTATTGTATTGTGTAAGTGTGTGGAGTCCTTTGTCTTGGTGTTCCTGTTTTTGTTATTCCTGGTCTTTTGGATTCCTCAACATTTTGGAACTGTTTTGCCTGCTGTCTTCAGGACTCCTTTTGTTGTATTGATTTTTGTTTTATTAAATCATCAAGCTGACTGCCCTGCTGTCTCTGCATTTGGGTCCGCCAATTCACTGAATCTTGTTACAGAATCCTATTCTGATTCTGATTAAGTGGATCTTGTGGTGAGACTGTTTTGTCACCTACTGTTTCCAAGGTGAAGACTTAACGTTCACTCTACTTGTCATTTATGTGTAATACAGCAAATGCCTAATAAGCCTTACTAAACCACTAACAGAGAACATTGTGTCCATGTGTTGCGATGATAAATGCTGATCCAGACATATTTTTTAAAGAGAAGCACGTCAAGGCATCATTCATTTGTATTCAGTAGTGTCTTTGTTAATTACCATAGATACTGTTAAGAAATACATTGATGGACATTAATGAATTAAAAAGCCAGGGTTAAGGGCAAATGCTAACATATGCACTCATGGCACTGAGTGGTGCTTTGAGTAAACCCATTCCCTACAATGATCTCTGCCGAGAGTAATGCACACTCAGTAACGGTTCCATTCCACTGCTGTATCACAAAGAAGCAAGCGGTTCAAAACATACAAGAAAGCTTGCATAAGTAATTTTTTGTTGTGATGTTGGGTTGCTTGTGGGAACTTTAAGAAGGACGGCACAGGACTGTAGTGCATGTTTCATCAGCATGCATACAAATTGTTGCAAAGTGGTAGTCGTTCTTCAGACACTGAGGGCAATAAAAAGCTGAACTCGACCCAGATGATTGGAGCCCGTTCATTGAAAAGGATGAAAAAACATCACACAACAGCTAAAACTCTCTCACAGCGCCGCTCAGTTTAGTCTTCATTAAACATTAACGAGAGCATACACTTGCTAGCTCTCACTTTGTGTCTTGCGAGATGCCCATTTAAGTATGCAAATATGTCTAAATGATTTGTGTGTCAGTAAACACAGCAGTCAGTCTTGAAAAAACTAATAGCTAGATGGAGAACTGATCCAATCTCTTTCTTTGGCTTTGGTATTTTCTACAGACAGTAGAGTACAATCACTTACACCATAGCATGTACTCAGTGGCACCTGTAGCCATAATCCTGTACGCACCGTGTGTAGATTTCTTTTAATGATGATGCTCATACATTTGGGAGTTCTGGATTAGCAGAGCCAGTCTGTCATCTCCCATCTCTCTGCCAATCATGCACTCTAAGAAATATCTGTGTATTAACAGTTGTATGACTGTATAGTTTAACAGTAATTGTCCGAGATTCACAGTTGTATTCCTGTGTATTCACATTTCAAATTGCATTATGGGACCTCTATCTGTACTCCAACAACTAACGTAGTAAGATATTCACAACATCATTATCGTAAATTATTAACCAGATTGGCGAGAGTCAAAAGCGTCCAAAACAAGTATCTTAAGCATTAAAAAAGCATCATAGTGTCGAAGTGTAAAAAACAAAGTGTCAAAAAGCATCAAAAAAGATTTAATAATTAAAGAAGCAGACTTCATTCCTGAAATGTACAAACTGAGCAGCTTACTCTGAGATCTCAGTACAAATGTTCTGTATTTGAACTGTATAGCTACACACAAAATTTCTGTTTTAATTACGGGACAATGTCCGGGTAAGGAACTGCCTGAATTTTTTCTGTTATTTTACGGATTTATGTCTTTATTTTTAAGATTATATTCTTTATTTTTCCCTTTATTTTAGAGTGACAGTGGGCATGTCTAGCCCATATGTAACTGTGGATAAATAATATAAATAAATAAAGACACTAAAGACTTCTTACATCAACTTTGTTTGCATATGCAGTTGTACTGGCCAACACACTTTGATGGGGTACAATTGGTGAAATTTCCCTTGAATGTGACAAACAACAAAGTGACTGTATCATTACACCTCAATTATCAATGAATTATTGTAATAACTGTGACTTTTCATAGGTATTAATACCAAATAAGCAGCATTTGATCATCACATATTGATCTTACCATGCTCACGAAACACATCTGTCATGTTTGTATGTATGTTTACCGGAAGCTTCTGTAGCAAGTGGCTGCTGCCTGCAGGTTTTAAGGCCTAAAAGAGGCTTATGGGATGTGCAAGGCTCTAGGTATAAGCTTATTGAGACAATTACCCAAGTAACATATGGCCATCCACCAGCCTGTGTGCTGCAGTGGAATCTGATGTCCACACAGTGTTTCCTGATATTTAGCCTCCACACGTCTGTAAAGCTACATGACACTTCCAGTGGTTATCAAAAAACAAACACATCCTACCACAGTGATGTGGAATTAATGGTGAATCCAAAACAGGAGCATAGAGAGCCTTTTGTCCCCACTGGGGTATAGGGTATTTGTCTGTGCTGGACTCTGCCATGATGGACACACTGGCACTGGTGTGTGAATGGAGGCCTTTGGACTTAGCCAGGGCCCATTGTAAAAAGGCCCCACAAGCTTTCAATTGATATGACGGGTTTGGATCCAAATCCTGGACCTGAAGACGAGAGCTGGAGCAGCTCTCACGCTATGTAGAGGTTTGATATACACTATGTGTGTTCTTTGTAATTTGTGAACTGGGCACAGCCTCTCTATCACTCTGTCACACACACACACACACACACACACACACACACACACACACACACACACACACACACACACACACACACACACACACACACACACACACACACACACACACACAGAATCACTTAAGCCTTTTTACTGACACAGAACAGGTTGTGATGTGGCTACAGATCATATTTCCGATATCCGATATTTGACTGAAGGCACTACCAAGTTCTATCATACTTTAAAGCCTTCTACTCTTCTGCATGCACACATTTAGTCTTTTTTTTCCTTCCAATTTGCCTGACCTTCAAAATAAAACATAAATCAAAACTAAGAAATCACTTGCTCTCTAAATGGGTTTGTTACAGGTATGTAAACTTGTCAGATAAGCGTGTTTAACTTTATTCACAAACCAGTCATTCATCTCAAGGAAAAGGTTTCATCGATGGTCATGTGCTCAACATGTCTTTTTACTGTAAGGTGATGGGTCATTAGTTAAGGATCATCCAGCTGTATTGACAAAAAGCCAATAGGACAAGTATTATAGCTGAGCATATGGTCAGCTCTCAGAGATGAACGCCACCTGCAACATTGATGGTGACTACAAAGCAAGTGAAACCCTTTAAACTGACCAGGCTGAGGAAAATGTTTCAGAGGAAGAGAAAGTGGACGTACTGTAGAGTGGATCCGTTTAGGAAAAAACAGGAGGTCCAGTCAGATTCAAAAAGACAATGCCCTGCATCCGTTATGCATCCGTTTATTTTAATTTATACTTCCAAAGTGGGGTGTGTGTATGTAATTAGAGTCAAATATATTGTATTCAATTAAATATACGCTTGCACACATGCAACTGTATTATATTCAACATATCAAAAGTGGACACCACTGTGGACCAAACCATATATTGATCTAGCTCTACATTCAAACACCAGTAAATATGCCCCATCTACTTAGACTTACACAGCAATGGTGGACAAACAAACAATCAGACAAACAATAATATGGCAAGGTATGCTAGCTCATCAGGCCTGCAGCTTTACATGGGGACATACAAGTGCTGTGGTTGGTTGTTACCTGGAATGGGGATGACAGGGATCGTCTCATTGGGTACCACCCTGGGTGAATTGTTGTCTTCCACATAGAAGTGGGCTGTCTGGAAACAGCGCCTGGCAGAAGGAGAGATAAGTCACATTTTAACAATGTCTTTTATTTCCATAAGTAGAAAGCTTTACAAACCCCTGACTAACTAATGCTCTTGCTCGTTGTAGTTCTCATTTGAGGTCAAACACAGAAACAAGTTCTCCTTTCACCTGACATTGGAGGATAAAAAGGGTCAATCCTTGGTGGTCATGAGTATCAATAAATGCCTTGTGCACTTGTCACTTGTTTAATAGTACATTTGTAAATGTCAACTGGCAAGAGCATTTACCCATGTCCTAATGCTAACCACGCTGGGTGCAGATTCCAGTGATACACGTGAAGTCACAAGCTCTCTCTGATTGGATGTGCACACTATCCCCCAGCTTCCACATTGTTCATGCACAACCACTAGCAACAAGGTCAAGGCTAAGTAGAAGTTTGTTCAGTGGAATACAAAATCAAGCTGGAAGTGTCGGTGCTGGAAAGTGAATTCGGTCACAGCGGTAATGCACTGTAGGGTGTCACCAGTTAGTGGTATATCCATCACATAAAGTGGACCAAAGACAAACACATTGCCAGACCACACAAACACTCCACTGATTGATCTTGCAGCCTGGCCACATTTGAACATTCCGTCAACATGGTCAACTTGTTTTTATTTCTTACCATGTCGGCCATATTTCCCCAATTGTAAGCAAGTGAGTATGATTGCCTAAACTTAAAAAAAAATGTAACCATGGGGATTGCATCCAGAAAGTCATGTAATTGAATTATTTTTGTAACAGTTTTGGAAGGACTAATGATGGGGAATCCTGATCAGAAAACTCTCACATTGGTCATTAACGAAGGCAATGCTATTGCAACTATTTTGTCATTAAGTCGGGATGACTTGTTGCACCAAACCATTGGTTTCGATCCTTGTAGTGAACTTTTTTTCCGACCTACTTTAGGTTACTTTACGGCCACTTCTGAATGATGAAAGTCTCGATACAACATCGACTGTGTTGTGATTGGCTAGCAGCAGCGCTGGGTCTAACGTCCCCTATCTGCCTTACTCCCTGTCGCTACGAGAGGCTACATGTCCTGGGAGGAGAGCACCATTAAGCATGGTGGAATTAGTAAACTAACTAATTAGCTGCTGAATGTGTAAAATGTAATAGCTTAATGCTTCATCCACACCATGAATCCATGAACAACATACTTCCGAGTACTAGCCTATCACAGCACAGTCGACGCTGCGTCAAGGCTTTCGTCAAAGTTGGCGTGGTTTCATCTAAAGTGGGTTGAAAAAAACAATAGGCAAGTGGATCTCTGCTAAACAGCATGATGTTTTATCCACCAGTCGGTATACAGTACATCTCTTAGAGAGAGAGAGAGAGACCATTATCTCATCACGCACACAGGCACGCACACACACACACACACACACACACACACACACACACACACTTAAGCATCAACACAAATGCACACTACAAATGCACACCGCCCTATTTTAACGATCTGAAACGCAAGTATCAAGCGCAAAACGCAAGTAGCTCTGTGGGCGGATCTCTGTTGCTATTTTACCGGTGGGATAAATGAGTCTTGCGCCTGACGCAAATCTAAAATGGGTTGGTCTGAAGTAGCTAGGTGTGGTTTGGGCGTAACGTGCAATAAACCAATCAGAGCGTCATCTCACATTCCCTTTAAGAGCAGGCGCGCTTGTTCCATGGCGGATTGCTATTATGACGGCAGATTTGCCTGGCGCACACCGGGAGTGGTTCACAGCCTATGAGACGTTCTCGTCAGGGCTGGAGCAGCAGCTGTCCGGGAGGTGATGTGGCTGCGGCCTCTCGGGCACATCTCCTCAAGTCTGGAGAGGATTGCTGCAGCCATGGAGCGTGGGCCTCCAAACGCTCCACCTGCTCCTGTTGTGCCCCTTCCTCCTCCCCCTCACTCCATCTCCGTCCACCCGCTCCACCAGGAGCGCATCGTGCATTGCCACTCCCGGACGCTCAAGTGTCCAATCCCGCCGTAGTTCAACATCACGTCTCCTTAAGTCCTCTAATATTTCCTCATTTATGTCATCAACACATCCATGATTCATGGAAATGTTGTGTAAAACACAAGCCACAAAGAATGCTGCAACTTTTTAAGGACTGTACTGTGAAGTGCCTCCTGACCTATCCAAACACCTGAAGCACATTTTCAGTAATATTTTTCCTTGTAATTATGTATGGTTTGCAAAAACTGCTGCGTCCATGTAGATGAGAGAAGCAAAGTGTGCGCGCTGTGTACACGCTACATTATGGCCAAGCATGCGCCCCTACAATAGCATCTGAATAACACGCCACTGACTTTAGACTAGGTTTTGTCTGGTCAGTGGCGGTGGCAGTGGAATTGTTTTCTGAAACTGTACAAATAGCACCAGGGAACGTTTGCGCCTGAACACGCCTCCTCTTTTCGCTGAACCGCCCCCAGGAGCGCAAGTTCATTCCCTAATTTACCGACGTGCATCTGTGGAGGGAAAAGTCCGCCGTGCGTCGGGTGCAAAATAGGAATGATACATGCGTCGGTGTACAAAGTCAATTGCGCTGGGTGCAATATAGGGCCCTAAGTTTTTTACACTTTCTGCACGTATGATCGCAAACTTGTCTAATTTCAAAGCATTACAGTGTGTACTGTAGCTGACACACACACGCACACACACACACACACACACACACACACACACACACAGAGAATGTGACTCATTCTCGGTGTGTTTGAAGTCACATGTAGTATATGTAGAAGCAGTCGTACAGGGAACCTTTCAGGAGCAGACACATCAGCAGGTCTCCTGTCTTGTTCTTAGTCAGTGACGGTGACTTTGACAATTCACATATGTGATGTTTGACATCAGACTGCTTTGAAATGGAGATCTGCATCAGGCATTTAGTCAAGTCTGAGTTTAAATACATCAGAACAAAACAAAAGAGGTATCCTAGTCTTCTCTCTCAGAAAACACTAAAGGGGCCCTATCTTGCACCCAGCACAATTGACTTTGTACACCGACGCATGTATCATTCCTATTTTGCACCCGACGCCCAGCGGACTTTTCCCTTCATAGACGCACGTCGGTAAATTAGGGAATGAACTTGCGCTCCCGGGGGCGGTTCAATGAAAAGAGGAGGCATGTTCAGGCACAAACGTTACCTGGTGCTATTTTGCAGTTTCAGAAAACAACACTGACCAAGAAAAACTTAGTCTAAAGTCAGTGGCCCGTTATTCAGATGCTATTATAGGGGCGCATGCTTGGCCATAGCGTGTGCACAACGCGCATACCCTTTGCTTCTCTCATCTACACGGACAAGCAGCATTTTACTGAAAATGCGCTTCAGGTGTTTGGATAGGTCAGGAGGCACTTTACAGTACAGTCCTCAAAAAGTCACAGCATTCTTTGTGGCTTGTTGTGTTTTATGAATCATGGATGTGTTGATGACATGAATGAGGAAATATTAGAGGACTTAAGGAGACATGATGAACTACGGCGGGTGGATGGAGATGGAGTGGGGGGAGGAGGAAGGGGCACAACAGGAGCAAGTGGTGCGTTTGGAGGCCATGGCTGCAGCAATCCTCTCCAGACTTGAGGAGATGCGCCCAAGAGGCCGCAGCAACATCACCACCCGGTCAAGACGGGCATTTATTACTTTGCTGCATCCCGGACAGCTGCTGCTCCAGCCATGACGAGAACGTCTCCTCGGCTGTGAACAGCTCCTGGCGTGCACCAGGTAAAACCGCCGTCATAATAGCAATTTGCTATGGAGCAAGCGTGCCTGCTCTTAAAGGGAATGTGAGATGACGCTCTGATTGGTTTATTGCACGTTACGCCCAAACCCATTTTAGATTTGCGTTGGGCGCAAGACTCATTTATCCCGCCGGTATAATAGCAACAGCGCCCGAGATCCGCCCACAAAGCTACTTGCGTTTTGCATTTGATACTTTAATTTCAGATCGTTAAAATACGGCCCAAAAAGTTCAAACAAATCCAGAGACACAGACCATGAGATAGGAGGTAGACTAGCTATATTTACATCCAGCTGCCAGGCTACTTTGACAAACATTTGAGTCTACAGATAAGATATCTTTTTCATTACTGTAACATTATAAATAGCCTACATGTAATGCCAAGTATACTTACATTTTTTGTTACCATCCAAACCAAACAAGTTATCTGCCGGACTGGACTGAGAGGAGGTTTTGAGATTTCATTTGGGAAAGACAAAATCAGGGTGTCTTCAAATATTACTGCTGTGTTCTAGTGGGTTTTTCAATGGCCGATGCCACAGATGGGGACTTGAGTTTGACTCAAATCACACTTAAGTTGCACACACAGTGACTTCAGACTTGACTTGAGACTCGTCCTCAAAAGACTTCAGACTCGGCTCGGACTTGAGATACGGAACTTTTTAGGAAACATCTCACAAGCTGCATACTAGGGGATAGCATGCAGCTCGTCAGATGTTTCCTAAAAATAAAGATTGTCCCTGCGTAACCTCTAACCTACCTACGTAACGCATCTGCTGCGCGCGGCTACACGAGAGAGGACAACAAACATGTAGACCAAACCGGAAGCTGCTGGATCATTCATCAGAAGCTTTGGCTTTAAAAACATCAGACAACAAGGCCCAAACAAAAGAAGTACTGAATGCAAAATAGACTTTAGACTTGACTTGGACTCTCGCTCAGAGACTTGAGACTTGACTTGGACTCTTGCTCAGAGGCTTGACGCTACATTTAGAAAGCAGTGATATACATTGCCGATATCATGTTCTTCTATCGCAACTGAAGAAATACAACAACAAAATTGCTAACTCACATTAACATATATTTAACACTGTTATTGTCTGCATTGTCTGTTTAGTTGTAGGCTATAACATGCAGCAGAGTTATGAAAATGCAAATGAAAAAAGACGACCCACTAAAAGGCCTCCCAGTTACACTTGCTTACCGTCCCATAACCATCCCAAATGACAAAGCAGAACTGGGGGCTGGGGACGTCCATTCAATAAGGTTGAGTGCTAACGTACCACAGCAGCCCGTAACCCATGTTTTCACAACCTTCTACCCGTGAAAGTGCCCTGGAACAGCAGTCAAACACGTAACTTAATACTCATGAACTTGTTGTACTCTCAGTTGCAGTTTTTGACGTCACACACACACACACACACACACACACACACACGCATAAACAACAATGGCGACCCCTGTTGATGCTGTACAGACGCCGGTGATTAACGGTGAGAAATAGACATAACTAGGCAACATAAAATATTTCCGCACATTGTAATCAAAACAATACACATACAATTGTGTACTACTACAGGTTTTGTTTATTAAATGAAGCCCAAAATGTCGCCAACTAGAAATCGCTAGTATCAGCTAGCGCTAGCTAACGTCAATGTTAGGTAGCCGCTAGCTAACTTTGTCCTGAGTCGTGACTTGAAGTCGTAACTTACGGGCTAAAAATTGTGTCTGGAATGCAGCATTAATCACAAGGTAGCTCACGATACATCACAATAAAAATGGGTGTGAAAAGGTTAAGTGAAGGTTTTCTCTCTTTATTCACTGCGAGTCCAAACTGTTAGAAAACAGCACAATTCTGCTGGAAAAGTTATTCTGTAAAATAAAATTACAGAACTATAGAGCAACTATGGGATGTCATCCTGTGCCTACTTGACACATCGAAGCAGACTCATTTGCATTCTGTACCCACATTTGAAAACCTACTGAGCTACACTCCATTCCTATTACAAAGTGTTAACATGAAGGACTGCCAAATGCTTTTGCCCTTATCTACTAATACAACTTACAGTGACAACAACAGTTACTCAACACTCACTGCATCTACAGTATCAGTGTGTGTGTGTGTGTGTGTGTGTGTGTGTGTGTGTGTGTGTGTGTGTGTGTGTGTGTGTGTGTGTGCGTGTGTCCATACACTCCCTACCTGTATTTAATACAGACCAAAGAACAGAAAGTGTTCATCCTGGTGAACAAGAAGAGGATGGAGGTTTCCGCATGCTGTTGCTGACATGAACTATGAACGAGTACACAGGGGACGTACGGACAGAAGGAGAGAGAACGGCTTTACTAATAAGGCAAGAAGGGGGTTGTTCCAACACACACACACACACACACACACACACACACACACACACACACACACACACACACACACACACACACACACACACACACACACACACACACAGGTCAATCCCAAGCCACTTCCTGGTGTGAGACAGCTGGTGTCATGATGCATTCAAGTTACCTAGGACAAAGTTGATAGAATCATTTTGTGGTTCATAGAAATGATTTATGAAGCCACAGTAAGTCAGTAAATTACTATTTGACCAAGGATGCAAAGCCAACCTTCAGCACTTGGTAGTTTTCGATACTCTACGCTACAGATAACTCACTCTGTCCTCAAAAAGAACAAAAGGTTTCTGTTCCCAGTCCCCATGTCAACAATACTGCAATTACTGTAGTGAGAAATGAGGGGTTAGGGGCGACCTAGCTCCCCCGGTTCAGCTTGTACTCTAGGTTAAATCCTTGGCAGTGGTCCGGGTTCAAATCCAACCTGTGTCCCATCACTGTGTGTCATCCCCTCTCTCTCCCATTTCCTGTTATTATCCAGCTGCTCTATATTACAAGGCAATAAAATCCCCCAAAAATATTCTTCTTAAAAGAAATAAGGGGCTAGATTAGGAACCTAAAGGGTTTTATCTTTTTCTGAACACACAGCAGAAGACAATACTTTAAAGGAGAACTCCGGCCAATTTTTACGTTAATCCTCCATCCTCCAGACCAGCGGGCGCTCTCGTGATTGTTGTCGGCAGAGAATACTACTCTCCAACGGCAGATGGATCGCACACAAAATGGATATATATCATAGATATGCTACAAATACACACGGGACTGCTGTATGATGATTATTACTGAAGCCTGACTGAACGCTCTCTCGTCCCAGACGACAGCTAGCTAGCTAGCAGCTAACAGGGTAGGTGAATGTTGAAAATGCATCTTGTTGTCATGTAAGGGCCCTGTTCATGTTACACAGACATTTTAATTGCATTTTGTGTCTGTTAAGGTACACAAAGGCACTATTTAATTTATGCCCCCATAACTGCCGGGAGCGATGGGCATTAGCTGCAGCAGCTCCGTCTAGGTAGCTGATGTTGTGCTAACGATTTTTGCTATAGACAGGTCTCGCATAGTTATATTTAGCAAGATTAACGTAAAAATTGGCCGGAGTTCTCCTTTAAGAAATGACTGTGTATACACAGTAATTTTATCTATACCTAGACATGCACTAAAGTCCTTTCCTAAGTATATTTTCTAAATACATGATTTAAAGCTAAAGTACGTAGTTTCTGTCTCCCCCATGAGGAATTCTAAGTAATGACGACAACACTGTTGGCATATCCACATGGTTGAGTGAATGAAATAGCAACAATTCCTACTCCTATCACATTACAAAACCCATTACTAAGCTGTTCAAGAGCCGTAAGATTTTGGGTTGCAACTAAGAAAAGTCTTTTACACCATTTTACAAGTATGTGTATAAATAACAGTGTTGTTTGCAGTGACAGTGTGAAGATGTGAATACTATCAAATTGTAATAAAAAAGTATCATCCCACTGTCCTGCAACTGTAGATAGGACTTTTTCAGCTGAAGTCCAATGTGCTTCCAAACAACATTTACAGACTTAATGTAAATTAATTTTACTTTATTATCAAGTAAGGTAAACATTTTGTGTTAGGAAGCTCATATTTACCTCTTTCCAACTTGACCTGAATGCAGCAGAGCCAACTGCTGCCAGGAGGGCCAATATGACGGCAGCGGGGGAGGAGTCTGTGTTGGACACGGGGTTGTGACCTGAGCTTTGCTCCGCAATAGGATTACATGCCCCAACACACCCCTAGCACCTGCCAGGCCTGCACTTGTGTGTGTGTGTGTGTGTGTGTGTTAATAGGGTTACACACAATTTCTCAACACTTACACTAACCAGTGCATACCAGTGTTCTCAAGAACTCTTAAAGCAAAACTTGATTTTGGTCCAGAGATCATGTGATATGAAAGGTTTATAACGAACAAAGAAAACAATAGTCTGTCAGGCACCATGTTGAATAACTTATGATTATTGTGTCAGTATAGCTTACTTTCATGTTCTGTCTTTCGTCACATGCCACAGATGATATTCTATGTTTCAGATTTCCATGACGGACCACATTTTCCAAAGTGATTCAGCCAATTAGTGCTAGTTTGATAATCACCACCTACTGCTTTATTTGTCTACAATGTAATGGCAGTGCTTTCAACAAGGAGATATTAGACAACTACGTGTAAATCAAACAGGAAGTGGCTATGGTCAAAACCTATTAAATAAATATCTTAAAGTGCTCATTTTTGCCTTTATTGTGTTATATATTTTTTTGTGTGCATGTAATAGGTTTACAAAGTGAAAAAGCTCAAAGTCCACCCCAAAGGGACTTACCATCTCCAACAGAAAACACTGTTCATGAACTGCTCCAAACTGCTCTATTGTAGGGGCCTGTTACACCTACTAACACGTGTTATAATGCTTGCCTAGCTGCTAGCATGGCACACCCTCATGCTCTGCTTCTGACTGGCTAGTACCTAGGTACTGTGCATGTGCGACTCCCAACAAAGATGGAACAGAAGTGAGATGTCTCACTCTGTAGCTAAAACAGAGAACTCAACACACAGGGTAAAAAGAGGAGCTGCAGCAATGTGCAGTACAAACAAAATATGGTGTCTTTTGGAAATGAAACCATGTAAACCTACTCTGGTACAACCTCTAAATGCAATTATGAACCTGAAATTAAACATGATATGAGCACTTTAATAAAACCAGAAGGCTGCTGACATGCAGGGCTTAAAGTGAAAAAAATCCTGGGCCTGAAACATTTTTTTTTGGAGGGGGGGGGGGGGGGGGGGGATGGGGGGGGGTCACAGTGTAATGTGTCAATATGCACTCATTAAAGTTAATAGAGCTCAACAGTCCCGCCCACACTCCGAGAGACCTTGGGTTCCGGAAGTAAATTTCCCATTCATTTTTCCCATTGACGTCTGGAAGAATGCATATAGTAAGAGTTTTAGACCATGCCTTAGGCTAACCAGCTACGACGTGACTCATAAGCATACAACGTGTCATTTCGAGTGAAAAAACGAACAGAAAATCCCCAAAAAGTCAAAGGTACAAGACTGTGTACATATTTTCAATATCGAACAAAGGAACTACAATCCCACAAACCACCGCGCACCACTGAATAAAGGAAGCTAGCGTTAGTTTAGCTAACAGCTAATTCGGCTAACCGCTAGCTTAGACAGCATGTAATAACTTTAAAAGACCCTCAAAATAAAACCTGAAAAGAACTGTTAAAATATATAACAGCTGTTACATCAGCTGCAGCCTGCTTTCCCAGTATTTCGTTTGAGTTAACGTTATTTTAGACTGAATCAAGCTGTTAGCTAGCGGTTAGCCTAATTAGCTGTTAGCTAAACTAACGTTAGCTTGCCGGGCGAAGTGTGGAACATCATCTTGCGCATGTGCAATGAGTTCCACCAATCAGAGGCATCACTGTGGGATTGTGGGATTGTTCAGGATTGTGGGTAATGAAGTACTTATCCAAGACATCGCGAATAAAAGACATTTATCTCAAAACAAGGTTAGTGCCCCACAAACTTTTGTTATCTATATGAGCATATACAATCGCTTAGTCATGCCGTAGCTGGTTTTAAGTCTAACATCGACGGTTACGATTTTATGGCTTATACTGAAATTGTCAATGGAGAAATTGCATTGGATTTTTACTTCCGGAACCCGCCTAATTTTTAGTAGTAGTTTAGGAGTAAAAAACTTTGGATACATTTTTACTTCTTCCAGCCATACGTTAAATTAAGAGTCAATGTAGATTTCCATATTGCAATAGCATCATAATCCTACAATGAATCATTGTGAAAACAGAACTTTCTAGATGTTGGGTTGTTACTTTGGCCAGGTCATCATCAAAAAAGCGAATTAGTACATTCATGATTTTGTCCATGTTGACATTAGTTCCTTCATGTACATTTATTAAAAACTTGGCATTGTTTATGTTTTCATATAGCTAAACGTGTAAACTCTGGGACAAGGCCATTATGTTTAATAACTGTAAACTCTGGGACAAGGCCGTTTTGTTTAATAACTGTAAACTCTGGGACAAGGCCGTTATGTTTAAATAAACATAACGGCAAACATTAAATGCCATGCTGATTCCAAACAGACAGCTTTGTCAAGGCAGTTTGGGCTTCTGTCAGTACACGATCCGTTCCGCCTGCACGATCCGTTCTTCGCATGCACATAATTGTGTAGCAGAAAACCAGTGCGATTTGTACCACGCATGCGTTAAAAAACACTTGACGGCAACTGGCAGCATATTTTTCTTGGCGTCATTGTTGTGTTGTTTATGTTGATAGTTTTACTGCTAATACTTCGTCTTGACCATAGACCATTAATTAATTATTAATATACTATGGTCTTGACTAATAACGCAACGAAGTGTGAACGTACAAAAGTGTCCTTTCAAAGACAGGATGACAGCTCTTCCAGCCACCACTGCTGTATACCACTGTAGTAGCTGAATGCTAACGGCAGTAAACATGTCATCTTGTAGGCCATTGTTGTTAAATTCTCCCCAATTCTGGGTCTCATTCCTGCTGAAACATGTCCAATTGGGTAGTGTTTGGTTCAGAAGCCTTTATCTGAGATTTCTGACGTTAGAAAGTGCTGCTTCGTTCCACTATCTAACGTTAGCATACCCCTAGCGGCTAACTATTATGTAGCATGCTAACACGACATAGCTGTAATCTTGGCCAATGCTGGTAATTTCTCCCAAAATTCCGGTCACTTTAGTGCTGGGACATGTCCGGTTGTGTAGTATTTGGTTTAGAAGCCTTTATTGGTGATTGTTCGCGGTAGCAGCGGGGTATATAGCAGGACTTTACCGTGAAAAATCACCACCGTTGGCCAAGATAACAGATATGTTGCGTTAGCATGCAGCTACATAATAGTTAGCTAGGTAGTGTCGTAAAACCATGATCTTCTGCGCATGCGCATACGTATGCACATGCGCAGAACGGACCGGTAATCGCGCAAGCGTAGGATCAGGTAGGGTCGTAAAAGCATGAGCTTCTGCGCATGCGCTGATTTATGCGCATGCGAAGAACGGATCGTGCAGGCAGAACGGATCGTGTACTGACAGCTTCAGAGAGCTTTTACACAGTGGCCATCATTAATGACAAATCGTGTTCTGCTATGAACGTGCACACACGTATCATAAACACGGTCGGTCAGTGAAGGCGCAGTTGCAGCGGTAGCCGTCGTTGCCGGTAACGTACTCGTATGAGAGTGCGCGGACCGAAGCTTTGTGACTAGCATCTAGCTAATGACTAGCAAGCACTTTCTTACCGCTGCTGCCGTCCCGTCTCTTCCTTCAACACGCTGCAGAAGCGCCCGGCTCCTCAATCTGAGGCACCAAGTGTTCAACGGCTTAATTCCAGTCTCCACCCGTTTCATCTTGTCCTCTATTCATGCCCAGCGCCATTTGTTTTTAACTCCTTTCTCAACTAAAGCCGTATCTACATGCTCCAAGTTTGATGAACTTTGCCTCCTTTTTCTTTAGCCGCGTTACCACGGAGACAGTCTCCGGCATATTTTTTTTTTCCTCATGGCCGCACGCCGGAGATCCGGCACGGTGCCGGAATACTTTAAGCCCTGGACATGACAAGCTCTTACTTTGGTACAAAGACATTGTTAGACGACAAATACAAGTAATATTCAGCCTATAATTAATTTACAGTTCCATGCCTTTACAATATGCCAATACACTACACTGTAACTGTTGTATCTCCAACCTAAAAGCCTGTGTCAAGCTAGGAAGGAACATGTTATAATCATGTCTTCTTCATAAAGCATAACACATTTATCCTGTGCTCAGTGCTTTATTCATACATAGTATGTCCACTGATTTGCCCTACAATACACTGCTATAAGATATACTCCTGGCTTCCTCTGGATCTGCCTTGGCCTTTCTTTGAACCCATGCTAAAATTGTCCATGTGAGTCTTATCAGGTTGATGAATCGTCTCCCCCCCATAGACTGTCAAAATAGTTGATGTTTGGATGTGGTCATTGTAGCTTGTGACACAAGGATTGTATGGTGTGGTTGGTTCCTTCAGACATTCAGTCTACTACTCGGACTAAAGCCAGTCTAATACAGTCTTCATGAGCTAGTAAGGCTGGTTTATACACTTGGAGGGAACTTAAGAAACGTAGGCTAATGGTACGCCTCCATACACGTGTTGTTTTCACGGATGGGATCGGCCCTCTTCCCAGCATTGCACGCTAGTGGGCCTGCCCCCTAGACTAGGTAAACCCTGCCCAATCTGCCGGCGATTCGCCCTACTGCTCAGGCTGAAAAACTGTACGTTTATCTATCCTGCTTTTGTGGGAACCAATCACAAACTTGCTTATCCACCAAGCGTGCTATTGGCAGGTTTAACACGATGACGATAGAGAAGCGACCAAGCATTTTTTTGTTTTACATTCAACAAGCCGGCCACCGAAGCACAGCAACCCATTGATGATGCTGTCGCTGCTACGTCACCCGGATCTTTGGTCTGATTGGTTGAAGGACTATCCAATTGTGTACAGAGTTTGAACTATGCCTGTTGATCACGCCACTTGTACAGAGCAGACTCCCCAGACTAATGTTCAATCTTAAAAGATTGAGCTTGGTCTGGTGATTACCTGCCCCCAGTTTCTCTTCACTGACAACTGACAAGCAAGGAAAACAGTCTACACCCTCCTACAACCATAATGGCTGCAGCTGATGATTGGACAAACATGTCACGTGGGGCTGGATTTCAAAACGGACCATAATGGCTCATTTGGAATACGATCTCTTATTTTACGAAACGTGTTCATGAAAACATTTTAAGCGAGAAATAGGCTATGCAGTTGCTGAATCTGTCTTCATTTCAGATCGACAACGGTCAGTTTAAAAGATTTTCGTGAGCTTTTGAGAGGCGTGTCCGAGTCAGACAGATGTCATGTTCCTCACTCCATATGGAGCTTATGAAAGCCTAGGAATTTCATGTCAGAAAAGTTGGACAAGATTATGTCTGGCTCTGAGTTTGATTTCAAAATTGCCTAAAAAACAGCACCACTGCTCTGCTAACCAATGCAAATGGTAAACCTGTGTTTTGGTAAATTATGTTGTGGTAATCTTTCATAACAACATTAAAACATGACAGTCTACTTCTGTCTTAGTTTTGAATGTTATCACTCTATTGAATAGGCATTATCACTGCTTATCAGCCTCATGGATATGGATTAGAAGGGGCCTGTTACACCTACAAGTATGTTCAGAAGGCTATTATCATCTATTGATATTGTAATAGTTGCCGTTAGCGTGATCACGACCCATTGGCGTCACTGTTTAACGCTCTGGGAGTCCTGTTGTCAATTGAACATGGTTAGGTTTAGTAAAAGATCGTGATTGAGTTAAAATACTAACAATCATGGCGTTAGTTACTGTAAGAAGGTTAGATAAGGAAAGCTACACAAGTAAGTTAACTTACAAAAAAAAGAAAAACGTTGAAAGTTGGTTTGGTTTTTTTGGTTGGTTTGACACATCCACCACCCCAACCTTCCTGATTACGCGTAGATTCAGTCTTAAAGTACTTCTCCTTACCATTGTCACTCTTACTATGAAACAATAATAATAATCTATACTTTATTAATCCCGCAAGAGAAATTACAATTTTTTCACTCTGTTATTAGAATTAATTACACAGTTAGGGGCTTCGATGCCTTGCTCAAGGCAGTACCCAGGAGGTGAACTGGCACCTCTCCATCCATGAGTCCACACTCTCTTCTTTGGCCCGTATGAGGACTTGAACCAGAGACCCTGTGGTTCCCAACGCAACTCTTTAAGGACTGAATTGCCACTACGTCATCTTGGTGGTCGAGCAGTTGCTCTGAGCGTCTAATATGGACGCAGATGGGTGAGCCAGCTTACCAATGGATGATGACGGCCTACTGAGTCAACTAGGAGGTTGAGTAGCCGCCTCATATCTATGGTTGTGATAACAACTGATAACACCCATTCAATCGGCTGGTAACATTCAAAGCATGTGCAAACATAACTGTATGTATGTACTGTATGTATGTTGCTATGTGGGTAATTCCCTACTGGTTTCATTGCCAGAATACACCAGGGAATCCTAAAAATCTGGACTTGGTTTGTCTCTGCCTTAAATGGAAATTAATTCTGAAAAGATAAATTTAGTCATTTGAAATCTTAAAAAGCTTATTAACTGTGCTAAATATTATCTTGAAAACATGTTTTCTCCCCATAATAGACCACCCTGGAGGTTTCAGGTAATACTCTTTGTTTTTTTTAATCAATGTATTAAGCTTTAATTAACACAACAAAAGATCTGGCATCCCCCGACAACATTACTCAGAGGACAAATTTACACTGAACAACTCCCAGCATACAGTACAGTGCAGGAAAAATAAAGAATGGAATGAATCAGCTTATTTAAAGGGAGGAGCCACTAAAAGATGCATTAGTATAGATCCTCACCTCCTGTATTTACAGTGTAAGAATAATGTTGCAGTTACACATCCCACAGGTACAAGTTGGGAACTCAGAGTTCGTGGCTCAGGTGGTAGAGCAGTCGCCTACCAATTGGAAAGTCTGTGGTTCAATCCCTGGCCCTGCAGTCCCATGTTGAAGTGTCCTTGGGCAAGACACTGAACCCCGGATTTCCCCCGATGCTGTGCCATCGGAGTGTAAGTGTGTGTGAATGTTTATCTGATGAGCTGGCGGCAAGTTGTACAGCAGCCTCGGCCACAGCGTATAAATGTGTGTGAATGGTTCCTGTACTATGCGCTTTGAGTAGTTGTTAAGAGTAGAAAAGTCTATTTACATCTGCCGTACAGAATGCTGTTGCAGTCGGCCAGTCGTGAGGTGATGAGTGTTTCAGCAGCTGAGAAGGAAATGGAAACTATTCGCCCTCAACTCATGCTTCAAAAAACAGTAATTGCAAAGAGAGTCTACTTTGTGCACTTTTTCAAGGTGTTGATGCTCCCTGATTACAAACCCATGTTTTGCTGCCAAACATTGTTTAAATATATAGATCTTTATATTTTAATTCTATTAGACATGCCAATAGTCTATATCCTTGATGTTCCACTTTCAGGATTGCTCCGGTGCCACAGGAAATTACGCCGGATGCATGTATTTTATGTTTCCTTCCGCTTTCTTTGTGTTGGAATTTTTTATTTGGTGGATTAATGGAGGACTATGGTTAACTACTGTACAAACATTTTGCTGTGTATGTGTGAAGGCAAGTGCAGAAACAAATTCACTGTGTCATGAAAAATAGTTTAAGTGAATCAGCAATTAATACAAGCATTTATATACATTTAAACAATAATTTCATACTTTAGAGACGCAAGCTGCTCCGGCAAAAATGACCAGGCTGGTTTTTCACTCCTCGCTATCTAATGTAACAAGCTTGGCAATGATGTAATGTGTATTACCCCCTTTCTCATCTTCAACCATAAACAAATGCGGTATCAGATATACAACTTCCCAGTCATCTATCAACCTTCCAACCTCACGTCCACCCACTCAAAAGTAGCTGATAAGTGCTGGTGTTGTTGCACCCACCTCCAGTAGACGAGCACAGCCAGCAGGAGAGCCAGGGACAGAAAGGTCAGCGCTGAAACCAGCACCAGCGGTACCAGCCACTCCACACGGCCCATCCCCACCCCAGTGCCGGACCTGGCATGGTGGGTCAGGTTGGTCACGCCACCGGGACCATCTGGAAGAAAAAGATGGAGAAAAACTAATTAGGGAAAGAAATGTCCACAGGCAGCATAAGGATATGACTGAAAAGAAGGTGGACGAGATGGATTCTATTAGTAGACACAGTCTGCAGTCTGGGGTAGGCCGTTTGGTGTTTGGTATGTATTTTTTGCTCTTTTTTCTTTCCTTGTTTATTGCTATTTTTGTCTTATTGTGTTTGAGTATTGCTGATTGATTTACTGCTGAAAATGGTCTGTCATGTCCACAACAATCATGTGACTCTTCTCCTACTGACCATATGACTAATGGCCAATAGGCTATAAGATACAGTTCAAATACAAACATGTTACACTCGCCTTGATGAAGGCCGGCCGAAACGCGTTGCCTTGTTTAGATTAGAGTGAAAGTAATAGTAAGTAAGTAAGTAAGTAAGTAGGTAATTAAGTAAGTAAGTAAGTAAGTAGGTAATTACGTAAGTAAGTAAAGTGTATTTATATAGCACATATCACAGACAGAGTCACAAAGTGCTTCACAGGCCAAATAAATAAATACATTAAAAACAAATAATCAATTCCCTCTTTTTAACACTGAATGTTGATCAAATGTTGGAAGAAACTGAAAGAAATACTGAGTGCACATTTTGAAATTAACTGAAATAATGTATTACAAATATTTAGCACAACTTCTAAATTCACTTAAAGGTTCCATATTGTAAAAAATGAGACTTCCATGTGTCTTCGATTACAAAGCAGGTTGAGATCCTATATAAATACTGTGAAAGTATCAAAACGCTCGATCCATAAAGAAATGCACACAGCCTATATTCAGAAACTGTGCCTTTATACGAGCCACCAGGACTTCCTGTACGATTGTGATGTCACAAATATACTATATATATAAGTAGAAAGTGCCGCTACAGTGCTTCCCTGACTGCAGGGAATCAGAGAGCGCAGATGCTGAAGACCCGGAAACGCTGACCAATCAGAGCAGACTGGGCTTTTCAGTAGGGGGGCTTAAAGAGACAGGCGCTAAAACTTATGAGTGTCAACCAGCGTGGCAAGATTTCTGGCAACTGCAGTGATTTAAACATGCAAAATTGCATAGGGCAGCTGTACGCTTTACTAGAGGGCACACTTAAATGTCAGCTTAAGAACAGAAAAAAATGAAGTCCCATCTTCTTCAAAGGAACAGTCTGACATTTTAGGAAATGTCTTCCGACAGTTTTAGATTTGTTGAAAGGTGATTTTTTTTACCTTTGATTTTGTTTCCAGCCTGCAGTGTTTAAGAAAGTTTTTATTTAGTCAAGGGGTGCAGGCCAGGTCTCTCTCCTAACATCTAAGATAGTCTTAGTTAGGTCCTGTTTTATGTCAGTTGTATTTTATCAGGATATAAATCAAACCACACAAGTGTGCACATATACACATTGAATGACCATGAAGTTTAATCTCAACAAAAAACATAAACACACCATTCAAGGGTCAAATCAGATGTTCATATATTTAACACAAACATAATGAAAAGCACTCAAAACCCCACAGTAAAGAAAAGTATTAACCAAAATCCCAGTCTCAAAGTCCACCAAGCCAAAAAATCCACTTCGGTTTTTCTGAAGAAAGCAAAAAAATCTGTTCTGTTTGTTGTAATCGCAATATTTAAGCTACTTCATTATGCAACAGCATTAAAAGAAAACTTGTCCCAATTCCATACTTAATACATATCAAACCAAGTTTTACTAGCCTTTTACTAGACTGGATTGCCATATTGTTTCATATAATGTATCCAGCCTGACTTTGTGTGTGTATTTTGCGTTTTCTTTTGCCCCAACCAATCATGTTATTTCCAGTCAACACAGAAGCTGTGGTAGCAAGATCCAGGGGCGTGATAGTGATTGGAATATTTAAACTAATTTCTATAACTTTAAACCTTTTCTTCAATGTTTTTTTTAAGCCCAGGACCCCTTAACTGAAAGAGAGACGGAGCAGGGACCCCATATATTGTATAAAATTAAGTTGCATATTAAACTGGACCTCCAATAACGTGTAGGGCGGCCTAAAGCCTTTATACTTTTTTTGCATAAAATACTAAGCTATTAAAATAATAATTGTTGGCATGATTTTATAAATCATGTTTTAATGTTAAACATACATGTGGCACAGTGAATCTTTAGGATGAACTGTGTGTGTGGATGACCTTATACTGCCGTGCAAAGCGAAAAGACCGTAACTCAATTTTGGTCGAAAATGAGTTATTGTCATTTTTGGAATAATAAAGATCTGCTTTATCATGTGGACAAATATCTTGAGTCAATTGTATTGTTTTGGGGAAAAATTGTGTGTTGTCTTTGCCAGTAAGCCTATCATCAGAGGGGATTTATATTTGCTAATAATAT
Source organism: Gymnocephalus cernua (assembly GCA_023631565.1). Classification (NCBI taxonomy): domain Eukaryota; kingdom Metazoa; phylum Chordata; class Actinopteri; order Perciformes; family Percidae; genus Gymnocephalus; species Gymnocephalus cernua. The sequence goes on along the minus strand of CM042428.1, from coordinate 8,062,312 downwards.
GTTGGAATTATGTTAGGACATTGATGTTTTTGAAAAAAGGCCCCCATGCAGTGATTCTGAGGACTCACTGGGGTTCCCGGACCACCTGTTGAAGATCTCTGCTTTAGTGAGTACATTTTTCATATTAATGAACGTCCGTTACATTCAAGCCATTGCCAAATGAGTTGTTACAAAGCCAATTAAAACTATACCCCTATAACCCTGCACCCCTTGACTAAATAAAAACTTTCTTAAACGCTGTAGGCTGGAAACAAAATCAAAAGTTAAAGAAAATCACCTTTCAACAAATCTAAAACTGTCGGAGGACATTTCCTAAAATGTCAGACTGTTCCTTTGAAGAAGATGGGACTTCATTTTTTTCTGTTCTTAAGCTGACATTTAAGTGTGCCCTCTAGTAAAGCGTACAGCTGCCCTATGCAATTTTGCATGTTTAAATTACTGCAGTTGCCAGAAATCTTGCCACGCTGGTTGACACTCACCAGCTTGTGACTGCTCTAACATTAACATACTGTGCACACAGTTAGTGCGACCCATCACACATTGTTGGAGATTAGTTGCTGCTATGTGCTAACATTCCAGCTTCTTCGAAAAGTGGCAGCAAAAAGAAACATCTAAGTTAAAGGTCCCATATCATGCTGATTTTCAGGTTCATACTTGAGTTTTAAGTTTCTACTCAAACATGCTTTAATGTTGAAAAAAAATATTTTTCTCATACTGTCTGTACCTGTATTCACCCTCTGTCTGAAACACTAAGTTTTAGCGCCTGTCTCTTTAAGCCCTCCTACTGCCCAGTTTGCTCTGATTGGTCAGCATTTTCGGGTCTTCAGCATCTGCGCTCTCTGATTCCCTGCAGTCGGGGAATGACTGTAACAGCACTGTAGCGGCACTTTCTACCTATATATAGTATATCTGTGACATCACAATCGTACAGGAAGTCCTGACAGCTTGTATAAAGGCACAGTTTCTGAATACAGGCTGTGTGCTCTGGGTCTTCAGCATCAATATGAGATACGTTGAGACTTTTACTCAAGTAATATTCTAAAGGGTGACTTTAACTTCTACCAAAGTCATTTTCTGGTAAGATACGTGCACTTTATACTTAAGTATTGCGTTCAAGTACGTTATACAAGATTACTGCTAAGCTAGGCAAAACACGTCCTGGACCGACTATATCTCTGCACGGGACACAGAGATAAAACAGATCAATATCTCATGCTTTTAAGTGGCATATTTCCTAAAACCATGAGGGATGTTCATTTACCTACATCTAACTGAAAAAACTGAAAGCTCTGCAGCAAAAAACAAACCATTAAATAAATAATGAAAATGAATCCAGGTCCCAGCTGCTGTCCTGCCTGGCCTGAGCACTGCACACTCTCTCTGAGGAGGTGCAGATAACTGCATCGAAACAACACACACCTTCGGACAATTTGAGTCATTTGTAAGAATCCAACTTGCTCCCTTTTAACCATCACCGACACCTACCCACTTCAGCGGCTGCAGCCGTGACGTTTCTGGAGCTGATGCCGGCCCCCATGGCCTTCACTCTGCAGCTTTGCCTTGAGCCGAAGACACACTACATCAGGCTGGGCCCCTGCACTGCACCACAGCTGGCTCGCATCGCCACTAACTCTGCATCATCTCCTTCCTTACATCCACACGCACAGACATGCACAGTGCACACAGAGGGAGCCATGATGCTGCCTCTGCCTCTTGTCCCCTTCTCTTTTTTTTCCTTCTGCTTTTCTCTTACGATTACAGCGCTCTGCCAAAAATAAATAAATAAATAAATAAATAAGCCCTTGCTGGCAGCACGCAGACACATAACACACACACACACACACACACACACACACACACACACACACACACACACACACACACACACACACACACACACACACACACAGACAGTCACTAATGTCCAGTGAGAAACATACTGAACATGCACTAACACACCCAACACACACTGTACACACACATGTAACTATAAATGAAGCAGAGTTTATTTTTTATTTTTTTTCGTCCCCTGCAGCTGAGTCCAGCCTGCAAGCCTCATCTCCTCTCGCCATGTCTGAAAGTAGGCCAGCACTCAGATCAGAGTGGGGAAGAGAGGGAGAGGCAGAGAGAGGGTGAGGGAGAGAAAGGGAGGGGGACAGTGGGTAGAGGAAAAGAGGGGAAGGGACGAAAAGAAGAGAGAGAGAGAGAGAGAGAGAGAGAGAGAGAGCAAAGGAAACAAAATGAAAAGTATTGAGAAAGTATGGCAATGTTTAATTGGCAGAGAAAGGGGGAGGACGCAGAAGAGAAACGAGGACAGAGAGAGCAAGATAGGAGGACATTTGAGGATAAACAGAAGAGACGTTTGGCTTCCTTTTGCAGATTTTCCAATTGACCGGCTCTAACATCCCAGATTCACAGTCTTCTGTCTTAACTTTCCACTATCCAGTGGTGGAAGAAGTATTCAGATCCTTTACTTCAGTAAAAGTACTAATACCACCCTGTAAAAAATACTCTATTACAAGTAAACATCCTGCATTTAAATTTATATTTAAGAAGAAGTATGTAAGTATCATCAGGAAAATGTACTTCAAGTATTAAAAGTAAAAGTACTCAATGCAGAAAAATCCTCCCATTTTAGAAAGTGTAAAGGATCCAAACAGTTGTGTGTTTAATGGTCTAATCATTTCAGCTGGACGTATAGGCCGTTATATTGTTGGCTAGTTTACTTTAGAATAAAACATCAGATTTTATAAACTGCATGTGTTTTGTGTGCAGAAATCTTAATGTGTAAAGTAACTAGTAACTAAAGCTGTCAGACGAATGTAGTGGAGTAAAAAGAACAACATATTTCTCTCTGAAATGTAGCGGAGTAGAAGTAGAAAGTGGCATGAAAAGAAAAGACTCAAGTAAAGTACAAGTACCTCAACATTTGGACATAAGTACAGGAGTACTGGAAAATGTATTTAGTTAGCTAGAATTAAGGTTGTCTAAATTGAAAATTGAAACCAAATTAACATGATGTGGCCTATAGATCATAACAATGGACTACAGTATGTTGAGAAACAAAGACATCTTTTTGAATGATCTTGCTATTACTCACACTTCCAGAAGAGACAGCCAACATGGAGCCAGACATGTTTGTTAGGAGATTAGTTCATGTTTCCCTGCCTTGAAAACTGGGATTTGTAGTTGAAAGCATGCACTCAGCATAAAAAAACAAACACCTCCCATAACAGCAGTTCTTAGCAGAATGTATACAGTCACCCCTTTTAAAAAGTTGTGTAACAAATTTTAAGCTTTTGCCCTCGAGTCCCTCAAGCTCTAACAGAATCAAATTAGCTAAATGTGCTTTGACAAAGAGATTGAGAAAGCCATTTCCGGGGGAATATCAGAAGATTGCTTTTGTTCATAATAATGTCTGGTCTTGCGCTCAGACTGTTTCAAAGCACTTGAAATTGAATCGATGTCCCATGGTGGTTGCTTGGCTAATGCAGTGCCATGCTGAAAGTCTTGGCTGGGGGAGGGAGAAAAAGCATTAGGTTTGCTCTCTGCTGCTAACACTTTACTTTGCTCTACATCACTGCAATTCATCCACTCTATATCACTGCAATCCATCACCACTTACTACAGTAATGCCTTTAGTTTGGATATATAGTCCTTTATGCAAGAGCCCATCCCCCTCTTACCCACATTCAACTCTCTACTATCCAACTCTATTGTGTTCCTGCTTTTCTTTTACAGCAACCAATCAAAAAAATAAACTGTAAGCTGTTTACCTTGATTTGATTAAGTTGTACGTTATGATCATTTCTCTTAAAGCTTTAGTGCGTAACTTTTTGATATTAATGAACATCCATTAAATTCAAGCCATTGCCAAATGAGTTGCTACAAAGCTAATTAAGACTACCAGCTCCACACAACTCTCTCTGTATGTCTCAGTAAGCTCCATTTATGGCAGTTTATGCAGTATGTTTTTCATGCCATTTGATAATAGAATGCCTACAATGTGTCACGATGCACCACGATGCACCACGATGCGTCATGATGCGCCACGATGTGTCACCTCTTCAATATTAATATATATTGCTACACATGGTTTTCATCAACAAATTCCAGCAGTCAGATACAGTATATATATTTGTTGAATCTGCTCTTAAAGGTGCTCAAAGCCATGTTGGGTGATGTGACTTCTTGTTGACGTTCAAAGTATTGTCAAACAAAATGGAGGCTAGCTCGCCCCTCCTTCCTCCTCATCCCATCCCCTCCCCCTCCCTTCCGTGCTTCCTGAAACAGTCATGAACGCGCATTGTGGAAGTAGCCTTCCTGAAAAGATGGCTCAACCAACTCCTTCTTGTCAGTTATTGGCTGGAACACGGTTTGTGTATGTTCCGTGGTGCAGGTTGGCGCAGTTTGTTTTTGTTGCCGTTTGTGGAGCCTGGGCTGTCTACAGGGACCGCATTTTTTTATAGTGTGTTCAGGGGACAGGCAGCTAGCGGATAGTGAGGAGATGTTAGATAGATAGATAGATAGATAGATAGATAGATAGATAGATAGATAGATAGATAGATAGATAGATAGATAGATAGATAGATAGATAGATAGATAGATAGATAGATAGATAGATCCTTTATTCATCCCGAGGGAAATTTTAGAATGTTTTTAGATGTTTGCTGTATGTGACAAAAATGTTGTAGCCTAAAAAAGGCGTGACATCGCTTAGAGCACCTTTTAAAAAAAGACACTCCCTGACTATAGCAGAGTCTGAACACAGCAGACAAAAGGCAAAAACAATCAGTAGACAATAATCGATTATGGTTTGTCACTGCATCGATGCAGAATTGTCCAGGTCTGCATAACGATGCATCGATGCAATGATTCATTTTAACGCCCGTAGTTGACATCTAATTTATTTTGCAGCCTAAAGGTATTCTTTAATTCAACAGTAGTGTTGCATATCATTAGTTTTTTCTTTCTTTAATAGTAAAAGTACTTTTACTTTTATCTGCGTAAAATTTCTTTAGAGTAGTAACTGGAGAAAGAATATATTATTTAGTAAAAGGTGTTGGTCCTTTGGCTTCAATATTGAATATTGACTTAATCTTTAGTCAGTGTTAATGAAATAGACAACGAGATTAGATTTGGACTCACTGAGGCATCATTTGCTAAGTGCCACATACACTACATTGCCAGAATCAGCTGAGGCATTACATTTCTTTTCACATCCCTCTTTATCTTAATAGAAAAAGAAGTTGCATAACCATTGATCTCACACCTCCGGGAGATAGCAGTGAGAGAATGTAAGTGTGATCAAAGCAGCCCCTCTTCCACATGTTCCTGTTAAGTTCCACAGAAACATGATAGCAGCAATAGTGACATTACATATATCTTACTCTGGAAACATTACTGTGTGAATAAAAGGCGTTTGTTACTCTGTCAAATCAGTGGTAGGCCTATTATCACTTTACTTATTTGCACAAAAGGACCCCATGTGTCACTGCCTTACCACCTTGAGGTGCATAAATACACAATTTCAATTCATCCAACACTTATAAATTCGCACGTTGTCAGTGTAACCTCACGTTAAGAGGTCCTTCAGACGGACCATGGGAGCTATAGAAGAAATCTTTGGATGAATGATTATATTTTTCAAATTAGTACGAGAAAGGGAAAATGAATGATTCTGCAGTGATGCAAATTCATTGAATTTCACCTTTCTTGTTCTAGCTCTACAAATGACGAGGCTTTGCTGTTTAAATGAGCATTTAGACTCACCAGTGTGGATGGAGAAAGGCCAGTGCTTCTTGTCCTCCCCTGAGCTGGGTCCGAGCGTCGCCGCTGGGTCCTGGGGGGCAGCGAACTCTGCCGTTTCATTGGCTGCCTCTGTGGCGGAAGTGGAGTCAAATGGATTGTGGGTATACACCTCCAGTTGGCCTTTTTTACCAGGTGGCGTGCTAGTTGGATCTGGTTCTTTCTCCTTTGCGGTAGCGTCCGGTGTCTGGCTGGGCGGCTCATTCACTGCCGCGCTGTTGTCCTTCCTCCTGGCCTCGCCCGCACCTCCTGATCCCTTTCTCTCCTTCTTCTCTTCTTTCTCCTCCTCTTCCTCCTCTTCGTCCTTATCCTCTCCTTCCTTCTCTCCGTCCTCTCCTTGGCCCTTGCTGCTCTCTCCGTCATCGCCCACAGCTTCACTGTTATCTGTGGCTGCGACCGCCGTGACGCCTTTAGCGGGCTCGGGGGCGTCGGTGCTCTGACGCGTGGAGATGGGGTTTTGGTTCGGCGCTCTGCTCGGCCAAACAGAGCTAGGGAAGGAGGAGATAACACCGCCGCTGAAGCCCAGGCCGGCCAGCAACGTACTGGTTACTACGGACGCCACCGTCGCCTGACTGCCACTGGAGGACGGGTCGATTCCCGTCGCCATGGAGACGAAGGAGAAGGGGATGCCTGAGGAGGTCCAGGTAGATGAGCCGGAGGAGATGGGAGCCATGTCGGCCGAGGAGGCTGGAGACACCGTCGGCTGAGAAAGAAACTATTTACTGGTTAGAATTTGTTTATACTCCTAAACTTTTATATTATTGACTAAAGAGTTTAACCCCTCAAGGCAGGGGTCTTCAAGATTTTTTAAGCCAAAGACCCCTTAACTGAAAGAGAGACGGAGCAAGGACCCCCTACTACATATATTGTATAAAATAAAGTTGCATAATAAACTTGGCCTACAATAACGTGTAGAGCGACCTAAAGCCTTTATACATACCTTTTGCTGCATAGAATACTAAGCTGTTAACATAATTGTCATGATTTTATAAATGGTGTTTTAATGTTAAACATACATGTAGCACAGTGAATCCTTAAGAAGAACTGTGTCTGTGGATGGTTACCTTAGTGACTACCTTACCTAAAGGCCAGTTAGCCTATCATCAGTGGGGATTTCTATTTGCTGATAATATGTTGGATTCATGAAAATACATTTGAAAAACTCAACAGCAATGTCTCTTTCCAGAAATCATGACCTAGTTAATCAAGATAATGCACAGACCTGGTTGTCAGCAGTTTAACGTAGGAACTACTTTCTTTTTTTTACCAAACCTGCCAATTGTATCACCACGCAGAAAGAAGCGTACTCATGGACAAGAGGCGAGATATAAAAATGAATGGCGCCCTCCTCGGGTGAGCTGTAGCATTAGCTAGCTCAGGTAAGCTATAAACTAGTCTCACATTGCCAGACCTTCCTCCACAGCGCTGGAAAGGAGGGTCTGGTTAGTCCACACAGCATTCTAGGATGGGAGAAAAACGTGCTCTGGTTTATTGGCATTTCCTTAAACCAATCACAATCGTCTTGGGCGGTGCTAAGAGACGGGCGGAGCCACGGTGCCTCTGCAAAATAGCGTCGGGAAGGAACTTGTTTTGATGGAACATGTGTACGTTCAAAAGTAGTTTTAGTCATGTAACAGACAACTCAGATTGGACAGATAGTCTAGCTAGCTGTCTGGATTTACCCTGCAGAGATCTGAGGAGCAGTTAACCAGAGTCCTCAGAAATCCACCAGAGTTTAGAACGACAACACAAAGAAAGATGAAGGTATTTCTGTAAAAAAGAAAATAGTTGCTACATGAAACTGCTCACAACCATGCCTGTGGATTATGTTGTCCACGGGGTCATGATTTCTGGAAAGAGACATTGCTGTAGAGTTTTTCAAATGTATTTTCAAATGTCTTTATGGTCGATATCTCCAACACTGGGCCACTGACACCAAAACTATCTACATTGATAAATTGCACTAAATGGAAGACTAAAATATGTATTTTTGATTTTGGGCTGAACTGTCCCTTTAAGACATAAAACTAAGCAAAATAAAGAACCCAGAATGTACTTCAAGTTGCGTGTGCATACTTAGATAAAAATATGATTGGATGTTTGTCCCATAGTGTCAGGAAGTACAAAGGGATTTTTTTTTTTGGTATTTGAATGTATTATTTCTACAAAACAAAACACTATCAGATTATATTGTTATGATCAACAATGAATATCCCTTTATCCTGTTACATATAAACCACTGCTTTTCTAATCCTGACTTTAATTCCCTTTGAGACATTCCTGTCCACACATGGAAGAATAATGCTAACACAGACACTGCTCTCTGCTGGATAAAAAGTGGCAAGACAATAGTAGGGATTCACCTCTGCATCCCTTACCATTCCAGTTTTCACAATCCTCGTCCCCTCAAAGATCCTGGTGGTGTTCGCTAAAACACAGGAGAGAAGAGAAAAAAATGGGACAACCAGGGAACACTTCACTTGAAGGGGTGTTTATAAGACATCCATGAGTGCATTGCAAGCGCATTAATCACAACGTGACAGAGTGTAAATGCAAGGCACTGAATACTTAATGGCTCCGCCGATAAACTGAATGTAGCTCGATGAAATGAATCCATCTCATTGCATTTCAGCTTGCTTACTAATAGTTTACGTCTTTCCTTTCCTCTGGTATGTTTCCTTTAGCCTGCAGCTGTTGAAATGAACTCACATAAATAACCGGAATATGAAAGATTTCATGATATTATGATGAAAGGAATCCTAACTGTCCGAAAATGCTGTTTGCACAAATGTAGGACAATATGCAGGCATGTTGAGAGAGGGCTGTGTACATGAAAGTGATACGTACCAATGCTCATATTGAGAGTTATGATGACATTCATGAGCACTTGAGATCCAAGGGGTCTGTGTGAGTGTGTGTGTGTCCGTGTGTGTGTGTGCCTGTGTGTGCGTGTGCGCGCGTGTGTGTGTGTGTGTGTTGCTTTGTTACCTCTGAAGAGCATGCTCTGGCTGAAGTCACTGCGCATGTCATTCATGCAGATGGCCTGGACTCGAAACAGGTACAGCACATCAGGGGAGACGGGAGAGATGATGGCCTCCTGGACAACACACACAACATGCACGCACACAAAATCAGTAAGGTCGTCCAAGATTGTATCATATAGTAAGTCATGTTAAGTCAGCTACAGGGCAGGGGGTTTATATCAAGAGATGGGTTACATATATTAAGATGTGTTTAAAGGTCCCATGACATGGTGCTCTTTGGATGCTTTTATATAGGCCTTAGTGGTCCCCTAATACTTTATCTGAAGTCTCTTTTATATAGACCTTAGTGGTCCCCTAATACTGTATCTGAAGTCTCTTTTATATAGGCCTTAGTGGTCCCCTAATACTTTATCTGAAGTCTCTTTTATATAGACCTCAGTGGTCCCCTAATACTGTATCTGAAGTCTCTTTTATATAGACCTTAGTGGTCCCCTAATACTGTATCTGAAGTCTCTTTTATATAGACCTGAGTGGTCCCCTAATACTGTATCTGAAGTATCTTTTATATAGACCTTAGTGGTCCCCTAATACTGTATCTGAAGTCTCTTTCATATAGACCTTAGTGGTCCCCTAATACTGTATCTGAAGTCTCTTTTATATAGACCTTAGTGGTCCCCTAATACTGTATCTGAAGTCTCTTTTATATAGACCTTAGTGGTCCCCTAATACTGTATCTGAAGTCTCTTTTATATAGACCTTAGTGGTCCCCTAATACCGTATCTGAAGTCTCTTTCCCGAAATTCAGCCTTGGTGCAGAATTACAGCCACTAGAGCCAGTCCCACAAGTCCATATTACAGCTACGGTAGCCTTCACGCTTTTTTTCTGATGGCGCAGGTGTCTTGCTCTTTTCAATATCCTTTTTCTTTTTCTGGGCGAAGAAGAAGACTCCTGTTCCTGAAATTTGGATTTTGAATATGTGTGGTCCTTCATGTTTCCTAAATCAAACTTGCCGGGGCCGGGAAGCTACGATACCCATTAGCAGTAGCTGTGAGTTTATCATGTGACAGCGAAAACGCGAAAGGCGGAGTAGTATGTCCTGTATGTCCCTTACCAGCTAACGTATTTCAAGATGGCACATGAATATGGAGCGTCTACCCCAGTTCATGCGAGTGCAAACGCAAAATTTCAAGCCAATAGGAATACTTGGAATTGATGGTGGTGGTCAATATTCATGAAAAAGGACACATTTGTGTCCTTTTTCGGGCAACACAGATTTTGATAATGAACAACTAAACACGTTACACACTGGGTCTTTAAGGATGTTTTGTGATCTGGGGAACAAAAATCCTTTAATTACAAACCTTAAAACATCAATATTTAATAAAGATTCATATGAAATGTGCATTGCATAAGTAACTTTAAGGGAGAGCACAACTGGAACTAGATTGTTAACCCTTACTACAAATGCACGTGGGGTTTTTGTTTGAACATTTTTACTTTTTAAGGAAAAAGAGTTTTTGTAATATTACCCTAACTTTCTATAAGTGGGTCGACAATTACCTCCATGTACACACACACGCACGCACGCAAGCACACACACACACGCACACACACACACACACACACACACACACACACACACGCACACACACACACACACACACACACACACACACACACACACACACACACACACACACACACACACACACACACACACAGTGGCCTGTTTTTAGGCATAGCTGGACTTATTGGTCGCCTGGAGGAACACCAAGAGGACAGAGAAAATAATGGCTTGGGATTCATTTATCCATCAATTTTAAAATTTCCTACAACATTCGGTCCTATTTCCTGCTTCAATTGTTAATCAAAATGTGTGCACAACACAACTTAAACCATTGTGAATTGAAGTAAAAAAATAACAACTGCAGAGTTCAGAACAACAGAAAACACATCTGAGGAGCAGCCTTGGGACCGAGCCAGACTGGAGTGTTCCAGCCTGGCATGCTGTCTGGTGTTCTCCTAATGAAGCTCATTAGGACAACCACGGTCAACCAGGGAGACCATCTCATCCCAATACACACATTAGTTCTCCACAGCCTTTAATACAGTCAGTTCACTTCACATTATTACTGTAGCTATCCCAACGACAGACAATGCACCTCTCTGTCTGTGGTTCATCCTAAATATTTCATCCTCGCTGTGTGTGTTCTCTTGTTTCCCCATGGTTACACCCTCATCATTATCTCCCTGTCAAATACACACGATAATAGGAGCTGAGAAAATGCCTGCTTATTTTTTAGCTTTCTTCCTGAGCAGATGGAGCTGGCCTCAGGTTAAATCACATGCCCTAATGTGGCTCTTCAGTGGTGGTTGTATATGTGGGAAGATGCTAACCACTAACCCCTGTCTCTGTTGAAAGCCCAGAAAGCAAGGAAGTGAACGTTTGAGCTAAGATTCTCTTTTCATAAACATGTGGTGGTATTTCCAGCTTATAAACTCATGCTATGTAAGTTGAGACAGTGGTACCCCAGGTCTCATTCAGGTCAGTGTTCAACATAACCTCATAACCTGTCTCAGGCAGAGGAGTACTTCAACTCTGTGACTCTACAGATTCAGGGAATCTGGGCAGCTGTATGATAAGGGAATGTTTTGTTTTAGGAGGAGGAGGGTCTGCTAGTTCACACAGCATTCCGGGATGGGAGAAAATGGGTCCTCTGGTTCATTGGCATTTATGTAAACCAATCACAATCGTCTTGGGTGGCGCTAAGCGTCGAGCGGAGCCACGGTGCCTCTGCAAAATAGCCTCGGGAAGGAACTTGTTTTGGTGGAATGTGTGTACGTTCAAAAGTTGTTTTAGTCGTGCGAGAGAAAACTCAGATTGGACAGATAGTCTAGCTAGCTGTCTGGATTTACCCTGCAGAGATCTGAGGAGCAGTTAACATAACATAACATAGTCCTCAGAAATCCACCAGAGTTTAAAACGCTGACACAAAGAAATAGGAAGGTAACGGACATCCAGCCGAAAAGAAAGACATCTGGTGGAATTCCCCGCGGCACCGGAGCAATCCCGGAAGTGGAACGTCACAGATATAAACTAAGCTAAACGTTAACGCCTTCAGCATGAGTTGAAATACACTTTCAGGAAGACAGGAACTTCAGAGAGTTGGGACGGTGAGACATGATAACATATTGTGGTTAAACTGTACTGCCTGCTTCAATTTAACCTAAATTGAGATTCCATTAAATGCTTCTGTGTAATTCATCAAGGTCTCCTAAACCTTCATTATGTATGTGAATATCAATTGTGTTGCTCCCGAGTTTTTCCTTAACATTAAAACTCGAGAATGATTGTCCGCGCTTAAAAGCAGTCGTTATGCATGCTCATCATCCCATTAACGCCACAAGACGTCCCCCTCATCCCAATTAACAGCGCTATCATCGTGACTTGCTTAGCATGGGTCACAGCCACATCAGCTCACACTCTCATTTTTTCAAACCCCTCTGTCAAGTTAATAGAAATAACTCACACTGCTTTGGATCAGCAGAATGATAGTTAGAAGTTATCATGTACTGTACATGCACTGATCTTAAAAGCAATGAGAGATGAATTCCAGTAGAGCCTTGTTTTAATGGTATATTAGACTCCCACACATTATTCCTATACTGCTTCATTCTAAAGTATTTTTTTAATCAAGTCTGACAAATTTATCAGCTGGCCATTTCATACGCTTTATATGTTTTATCGCTGCAGATAGTCAGAATCACACTGAGTTACAAAGTACAGAGATTCAGAAGGCCATTGGAAGAAATCACACTCTGTTTAATGGGTTCAAGTGGTAAAATCAGTTCAGTTAGCGAAGACATTTAACCATCACTATTTTACCCAGTATGTCATCCATACCATCACATTACAGTATATCACCCGTCCAAACGTTTGATTTCTCAACGGGATAATACATAGTATTCTGAACAATTGACAAATCATTATCAAACTGCCCAAGGTCTACTTAATACCAACAAGTGAAAGCATGTCGTAGCCTCTAATGCTAATGTTGTTGTCTGTTTACTTTTCAACAAATTAAGTTTCACTCAAAGCTACATTAATCAATATTTTTATATGAACAATGGATCAAACTACTGTGCGTAATGCAAAGGGTTGCTCGTAGTGACATACCTACAGAGAATCATCACCAGATTTCCCCTCAGCTCTCCAGTATCTTAGCATCTTTTAGCTTTTTGTTTTGGTTTGATGGACTGCAACTTTACAATTTTGATTCAGTCTCACAACTCTCATCAACCCAATTTCCAGCAGCAGGCAGCTGTTTTTAACAAAAAAGCTCTGATAAAACTACAGTACCAGTGTGCTCCAGTGGACCAAACAGAATAAAGAATAAGTTAGAGACTAGCTGGTAAACATTAGTGATGGCCAAATGAAGCTTCACGAACCATTTCCTTCATTTTCTGAGCCCACTAGATGGAGCTCTCTGTTCAACAAAGGGCTGAAAGCACATTGAATTACCATTCCTTGAGCTTTTTTCTTTAAAACAAGAGCGCCATCTAGTGTGGTCAACAAATACAACTAATTGTTTGTGAAGCTTCATTTGGCCATCACTAGTGAACATAGTGAAGCATTTAGCAACTAAAGATATTTCTCTTTTAGGAGTTGGTGGAGACCAAAACAGAGCTAAAGTCCATCCATCGTCGTCCGCTTATCCGTGGTCGGGTCGCGGGGGGAGCAGCTCCAGCAGGGAACCCCAAACCTCCCTTTCCCGAGCCACATTAACCAGCTCTGACTGGGGGATCCCGAGGCGTTCCCATGCCAGGTTGGAGATGTAATCCCTCCACCTAGTCCTGGGTCTTCCCCGAGGCCTCCTCCCAGCTGGACGTGCCTGGAACACCTCCCTAGGGAGGCGCCCAGGGGGCATCCTTACCAGATGCCCGAACCACCTCAACTGGCTCCTTTCGACGTGAAGGAGCAGCGACTCTACTCCGAGCTCCTCACGGATGACTGAGCTTCTCACCCTATCTCTAAGGGAGACGCCAGCCACCCTCCTGAGGAAACCCATTTCGGCCGCTTGTACCCTGGATCTCGTTCTTTCGGTCATGACCCAACCTTCATGACCATAGGTGAGGGTAGGAACGAAAACTGACCGGTAGATCGAGAGCTTTGCCTTCTGGCTCAGCTCTCTTTTCGTCACAACGGTGCGATAAACTTAAACTCCTTCACTTGGGGTAAGGACTCATTCCCTACCTGGAGAAGGCACTCCATCGGTTTCCTGCTGAGAACCATGGCCTCAGATTTAGAGGTGCTGATCCTCATCCCAGCCGCTTCACACTCGGCTGCAAACCGATCCAGTGAGTGCTGAAGGTCACAGGCCGATGATGCCATCAGGACCACATCATCTGCAAAGAGCAGCGATGAGATCCCCAGCCCACCGAACTGCAACCCCTCCATACCACGACTACGCCTCGATATCCTATCCATAAATACTACGAACAGGATTGGTGACAAAGCGCAGCCCTGGCGGAGGCCAGCCCTCACCTGGAACGTGTCTGACTTACTGCCGAGAACCCGGACACAGCTCTCGCTTTGGTCATACAGAGATTGGATGGCCCTGAGAAGGGACCCCCTCACCCCATACTCCCGCAGCACCTCCCACACAGTCTCCCGGGGGACCCGGTCATATGCCTTCTCCAGATCCACAAAACACATGTAGACTGGATGGGCATACTCCCAGGCTCCCTCCAGGATCCTTGCTAGAGTAAAGAGCTGATCCGTTGTTCCACGCCCAGGACGGAATCCGCATTGTTCCTCTTCAACCTGAGGTTCGACTATCGGCCGAACCCTCCTTTCCAGCACCTTGGAGTAGACTTTACCAGGGAGGCTGAGAAGTGTGATACCCCTGTAATTGGTACACACCCTCTGGTCCCCCTTTTTGAAGAGGGGAACCACCACCCCGGTCTGCCACTCCTTAGGCACTGTCCCAGACTTCCACGCAATGTTGAGTAGGCGTGTCAACCAAGACAGCCCCTCCTAAAGTGAGAGTTAATATTAGACTTACATTCATCAGGTGGCCAGAAATACAACCATGAGTAATTGCTAATGTTGCTCTGTGTCTGCAGGATGTGTAAACAGTAGTGATGGCCAAACAAAGCTTCATGAAGCTCGGGAACCGTTTTATTTATTTTCTGACCCTACTACAGTAGAATGCGATCTTGGTTCAACAAAAAAGGCTCAAGGAATGGGAATATAATGTGCTTTCAACCCTTTGTTGAACAGAGAGCGCCATCTAATGGGCTCAGAAAATAAAGAAAATGGTTCATGAAGTTTCATGAAGCTTCATTCGGCCATCACTAGTAAACAGATAGTTGTTTGCTTAACATATTCACCAAATCAACTTTACAAGGGCAAACATGAGATTTTTAGCTTGTTGTGGAGTTTTGCCCCCAAGTTGATAAAAACAAAACTAAATACCAGATTAGTACAGCTTTAAATAATTCTTAACTTTAGTGCCTCCAGAGGTAGTGTTATACAAGACACTGGCAAAGAGCAATCAAATTTAATCTGAAACGAATGGGCTAAAAATACACAAACACTAGTCTGGCTATCACCAGAACAAGCTCAATCTTTTAAGATTGAACATTAGTCTGGGGAGTCTGCTCTGTATTTTCTCTGCACAAGAGGCGTGATCAACGGACATAGTTCAAATTACTCTGTACACAATTGGATAGTCCTTCAACCAATCAGACCAAAGATCTGGGTGACATAGCAGCGACAGCAGCATCAACGGGTTACTGGCTTTGGTGGCCGGCTTGTTGAATGTAAACAAAAAGCTGCTTGGTCGCTTCTCTATCATCATTGTGGTAAACCCGCCAGCGCAAATTTGTAACGGAAGCAGGAGAGATAAATGTACAGGTTTGCAGCCTGAGCTGCAGGGCGAATTCAAATCGCCGGCAGATTGGGCTGGGTTTACCCAGTCTAAAACAAACACTGTATCAATTCTTATTTTTCCACAAACTAAAACTTACGCCACACAATACTGTAATTTGAAACATGACAGAAATCTATCAGCAACTTTAAACATTCTGCCTTTACAAGAAACTGTATGTGGCAGAACAGCTGCCTACCCTTCATGTGTGCCATAAGGCAATCTGGCAGACTTCTAGGGGTGGGAAAAAAAGTCGAAAATGACATGTATCGTGATTTTGTTTGTGATGATTTTTAAAATCCATTATTATTATTTACCCACATATATTCTGTTCATAAAGTATCCGTTATGGGGCAGCTGTCCTTCCCCGTCCCTAGTGTGTGTTCTCCCCTTCCCCTTTTGTTTCTGTCTCTTTCTGTTTGTAGGTCTAGGGGCGTACCCTCTCAAAAGTAGGTCAAGGGGCGTGGCCGTTCAACCTCTCTGCCACTCTACCTGCACAGCTGCTGCTTATCCACTAATCACCTCTGCAATACTTAAACCCGGGTTGATCTCACCCCCTTTGCCAGATCGTTACATCCACCAGTGTGGTAACTTGGCTCAGAAGCCATAGGCGTTAGTTACATATCAGTTTCCAGCAAAACAGAGCAAAAGCAGATAATGCAGAAAATCCATGTTATCTTCTTCTTTACAACATACTGTACATGTCAGACTGACTGACATGTGATGTGCATTACTTTTAGAAAACAATTAGTTTTTAGAAATGTCTCATGATATATTGTCTCTAGAAGTGTATTATTCAACTTTTTTTTGTTGAAGAAGGAAACGAAAATCCCAAAACTCAGTACTATGGAATCACAACACTTCTAGGATCGCAATAAATGAAAATCACAATGCAAATCCAATAGTCACCCATGTATCGTGAAAAAAATCAAACCGGGACAAAGGCATATCGTCCCAGCACTACATATTTCCCTTTCACATGTGTTCCAGATCAGGCTGCCCAGCCCCCTACGACAGACTCGGCCCGAATAGGTGTGTCCTTCAGAGATACTAAAGGCTAAAACTGAACCTTCTCCCAAATGAGACGATCTACAGATGATCCAACATTGGTTCCAAGCCCAGCAGAAATCTAAATGAGTTTGACATATGTTTCACGCTCATCTCTTGCAGTCAGGAAGGGAACAGTCTCGTCAGCCAGTTATATTGTGTTTATCTCAACATGCAGACTTTACAGGCATTGGGATGTGCATGCAGCGAAAGGCTTCCAATATTCTCTGCGGCAGCGCCATTTGGTTACATTATTCACACTGATGTGGTAATGATATACTGGGGTTAAAATGATACACCCTTAATAGAAACATGCATGTTTTCATTCAGAGTTAATTATAAGTTTTCCTGTTTTAGCTGTGAATTGCCACACAACTCCGTTAATCTCTGTCATGAATTCAAAGGGAACTAGATATCATCACCACAAATGCACCATGCGACCGTACAGAAAATCTGATGTGCGACTGATAGCTTTCATGAGAAGGCAGCGCTTTGTCAGATAGGGTGTTGCTGTTTACACTAATGCGGTGGAGAATCCAAGCTTCCAGCTGACTCCTGCTCTCACACAGATGGGTGGCAAAGATTGAGTAAATCAAAAGGTTTCATGCAAACATCTCAGGGCTTCAATGTACAGTGGCATCAACAGCAGCTGATAAGCAAACCAAATGTCTGAAGAGTGTGGGATCAGATTACTCTTCTTTACAGAATTGGTCTGCACCGTTACTGTATTTATAGCTAATGCAATCAAGTGTCTGAGTATATACATCATATAACTACATTTACAATTTGTCTCGCATTGCATGACTCAAGCATGGCTCTAACACACATACATTGTGGGATAAGAGAAAAAAACTCTCTGGGTTGTTTGCATTTCTTTAAACCAATCACAAGGTCTTGGATGCAGCAACGGTAGCTCTGCTAAATAGTCTTAGAGAAGGAACTTGTTTTGGTGGAACATTTGCACCCCGCAAAAGAAAACGCCACATACAATATTAAATTAACTGTTCAGACAATACAGTAACGTCAGCTATTTAAATTAGCTTGATACATGGTTAAACCCCATTAGCTCTTACCAGTGTATTGCCGTGTGTACTTCGTCCACAGCAATCCCACCAATCGGTCCAAAAAACGTCCCAGTTAGAGAGTGAATGCTGTAAACATATTCTTTGTAAATCTTTACAATCATTCCCCGAAAGAACCAAGCAGGCCTCCCTGGTTGCACGATCCAAATCTTCTTCAAAACCTGCCATTTTTAGCGAGAAGCTTGCTAGCTCGATGTTTATTGTTGTTTCCCAAAGCAAACAGTGTTAAAGAACGGCAACACAAAGAGAGCAGAAGGAGAGGGACATCTAGCGATTATCCTGGAAATGAACTTAAAAATTGAAAAACTGGAAATGTCATTGATCCAGACTAATGTACAATAAGACCACAGGCAGTAGTAGGCTATAGAAAGATAGGACATTCTATACATCTAGAATGAGGAAATGTTAAACATTAACCCTCGGAGGTCTAAGGGCATTTTTAGATATCTTCTTGAATTCTCCTTTTAAGGGTATTTGCATATAACCTGATCCCCATGTGTTATATATCAACATATTCAGAACAAACTCAGCTTTCTGTATAGAGATGCCCAATTGTTCCATAGCAATGTGTAAAGACAAAATTTGGCCCTAAAGCGGTAATCTTTCTCAACTCTCTGATTTGAAGGCACCAAACATACCTACACTTAATTGTTTTGGTGCTTGAAATGAGTTTGCAAAAGTCTTGGATTCACAAAGGTAGCGTAATATATGAATAAAATAGTAAATAAATGTCTAAACTAAAATTTTGTAATAACACTTTTTGAGTAGGAGTGTTGTCAAACAACGCTTGGAGGACTCTTTTGTCCTCAGAGGGGTAAAGATAAATGCCTGTGTACACGGTGCTGTTTTCTGTAACAATCTACTGTAGATGTCGTGTTACGGGACCACTTGTTTTAGCACACTACCAATAACGGTGTAAGTGGACTGCAATGATAAAGCACTTTTCTGGTCTTAACGCCTACTCAAAGCGATTTACACACTACAGGCACCAGTCGAGGCTTAATATTACAGGGGCATTGGCCACCCTTGCACCCCACAGAACCGTTACTGCCAGGAATCGAACCACCAACCTTCCCATTGTTGGACCACCTGAGCCAAAGCCGCCAAATGACAATGCCTGTGGCTTGGTCGACCAATACCCCTTTGGTCCACACTAAAATATCTCTCCAGGGGTGTTCCGTGTGAAACCAAAAGTCAAATGTCATTTTGAAAATTGACGGACCTTAGTGTGTGACACAATGACGTCTCTGACCTCACGTTACGTTCTTATTTTAGTAGTTTTTAGTAGTTTTACTCATTTTAAGCCAATCCCTGATGTTTTAGTAACCCTAAGTGTTTTTGTTGCCTAAACTTAACTAGTTCCAAAACCGCTAGCTTGCAGCAGTAAATAGAATGGTTGGATGTGTCGTTTTAAGGAGTCTTTAATAATCAACCTATAATGTTGTTTAGTTATACTGTAGGGATGTTTTGTAACGAGATAAGATGCTTGTGTAAGTCACAAACATTCTGGCTTGGAGTGTTAACAGAACATATGCTTAACTTAAAAAAAAAGCTTAATTATGTAGTGTATTGTACTGTATCTTTCTGTCTGTCTGCCTGTCTGCCTGCCTGTCTGTCTGCCTGTCTGTTGATCCCCCCACCTCCCCATGAAATAGTCCAGTCTAGAGTGTTTCATTACATTGATTGTGACAAGGGGGACGTTAGAGGGATTTGGGGGTCCTAAAGCCATCTAAGTCCCTGTTGTGACCTAGATAGAGGCATCAAGGGAGAATATGAGGAATAAAAGCTGAATCAAAGGGCTGACAGAAAGAGGGTAGAAAAAATAGAGTATGGGAAGGGCCGTTCGGGGGAACACGCCATCAGGGAGGAAGAGCAGGAAGGGCGAGGCAGAGTGAAGTAGATTTCAGAGGGAGGGGTAGTCTCTTGAGTTAATGATGAGAGGATAAAACACTTCCCACCTCTCTCCCTCCATCTCTCATTGTGGCAGAATCGCAGTACTGAAGGCCAAAGCTGCTTCCACAGCCAGGGGGCACTCTGATCCCTTTTTCTGCAGCCGTTCCTGTTTGCCCACAGAGCTGCTGGCCCAAGGTCATGCTTTTTTGCATGCCCTCCAGCTCAGCATTAGTATTCTGCTAGCCGATCGGCAGACCACAATGTAAGGGAATGAAACCTTCTGTCTGCTCAACAGCCTTCTCTGATGGCTCATTTTGGCTCCTGATGAGACCATTTGTAATGGAATTGACAAATGTTGTAAGGATGTTGCTGTGTGTGTGTGTGTGTGTGTGTGTGTGTGTGTGTGTGTGTGTGTGTGTGTGTGTGTGTGTTGGCATTACTTGTGTTTGTGATCAAACACTTTTGTCCCCAGACAAATTACAAACTACTTTATTAAACCTCTGCCAACATATTTTCTCATAATACGTTTTATTTTGCCAGAGCTGCGTGTATGTGCCATTGTTGAACAGAAAAAACTCACATTTTTTAATGATGTGTACGTGTCAAAAAAGTTTGGTTCCAAGTTATTAGATTTCACAAGGCACTTGCGGTCCTATTTTTGATGATGTAAGGTCCTCTGCATTTATGAAATAAAACACACACACACACACACACACACACACACACACACACACACACACACACACACACACACACACACACACACACACACACACACACACACAGCATGCAGCCTCCCAGTGCAACTGCATTTGAATGTCCATTAGTCTGAAATCTTCCCGTCATAATTTACAATAAATTTGACTGCGGCTCTTTTCAAAGCAGTTTCACTATCTAATCAGAAATCAGTCTGGACAGTGATATCTTTGCACATGGGAAAGCACTGGATGATTAAAATATGCACATGTGTGCAGTGTATTAAAGCAATGAGGGTAAATCATAGTACATTAATCAGTTTAATCCAATAACATGTGGCTGAAGGCTGTGGTGGCGGTGGCAGTGGGTGGTGTGTTTTCAGCTGGCAATGTATCATCAGGGAGGGGTAGAAGAAGGAAGGAGGGAAAGTAGGGGCATGGAAAACATAAAGGAAATCTCTTGTGAAAACATACCTACACTCAATTGTTTTGGCGCTTGAAATGAGTCTACAAAAGTCTGTGGTTTATAAAAGTAGTGTAATATATGAATACAATAGTAAATAAATGTCTAAAATGAAATTTTGTAATATGGCTTTTTGAGTAGGAGTGTTCGTCAAACATCGCTTGTGCGTCTTTTGTCCTCAGAGGGTGAAGGATGAAGGAATGTAATATTCTTAGTGTTTATCGAGGACATGATGGTGCCTGTGTACACTGTGCTTTTGTCTGTAACAGGAGTAAAGGACAGAAAGGAAGGACAAAGGGGGAGCAAGTAGTAAACAACTACAGTAGAAATACGGAGCACTTTGTTATGTGGGTGGGTGTGTAGTTGGTGCTGAGGGAAATCATCTGATTACTGTCTGATGAGCAGTTGATGGTTGGCTAATCTGGAATCTGGACGTCGATGTGACCCATTTGGGTTGACTTTTGTATAGAAGCCCTCCCAGATTAGGAGGCATTATTAAGCACAACAGTGTGTACTTTTAAGCCCTAGAAATCCCTAAAGCCCAAAAATATTCATACATCTTCATTAAAACCAAATCATAAACAATGTGTTGTTCCAAGGGCGTAGCGGGACATGCCCCCCACATTTAACGGTGCCCTTCGTCCCCCACACTTACAACACGTCTGAGAGTATTTGAATGCACCATAAGTAGGCGAGTATGCACATTTCTCAATGAAATATGCAATAATTAGGATCAGTGTATATGATGGAATAGTGGCATTAGAATGTGCTAGAGGCCACCAAATTTGGGATATTACGGCCAAAACGGTCCCGGTGGAGGCATGCTCCCGGACCCCCCTACAATAGTTAACTTTTCTTTATCTCATCTGAATGGAGAGCCAGACCTTTAATTGAGACAAGCTCTACTAGAGACAGGTCTTTATATATATATACCGATACCTTTACCAGTATCTGAAAAGCCTCCGATACTGCCTTAAATGCTGGTATCGGTACTGGCGAGTACTGGAGTTTCTGCGCCGGACTGATACCACGCAATTTAGCCCCGAAGAAAATATTTTCCGTTGTGACTGACTGCCAAACTGGATAATAAAGAAAGTTCTAAGTCATTCATTGTTTGTGTTTGTTCATGTTTCACAAAAGGTTTAACCTGAGCCAGGCTGCACAACAAAGATAGCAATCGTGTCACACCCATACAGGGATAGTAGTATACAGCTGTTAAAACATGATAAAATATATAACACAATGGTCTCGGATCGGTACTTGTATCGGCTTAAAGGAGAATTCCGGCCAATTTTTACATTAATCTTGCTAAATATAACTATGCGAGACCTGTCTATAGCAAAAACAATTAGCGCAATAGCAGCTACCTAGACGGAGCTGCTGCAGCTAATGCCCACCGCTCCCACTTAGCTAAACGGCAGTTATGGGGGCATAAATTAAATAGTACCTTTGTGTATCTTAACAGACACAAAATGCAATTAAAATGCATCAACATGACAACAAGAAGCGTTTTCAACATACACCCACCCTGTTAGCTGCTAGCTATAGCTGTTCTCTTGGATGACGCGAGTGTGTTCAGTCAGGCTTCAGTAATAATCATCATTCGCGGCGATTTGTTTTTATTTCCCCTCAAAAATAGGCAATTGAGCGCTGTAGTGGTTATGAGCATATTATTGACTATGTAACTACATGGAAACGGGCAGAATTACAGAATTATGCCTGTGCCTTGTTCAGTAAAAAACTAACAGACGGCTAGCGGCAAAATTGGCTGGAGTTCTCCTTTTAAGTTCAGGTATCGGAATCGGTATCAAAAAATGGTATCGGAACATCTCTAGTCTTTAGTGTGTTGATCAGAGGGTAGGAACAAATGGCAGATATCGTCGCATGGTTTGGAGAACTGGTTGGAGCAGAAAGTGGTGAGAATGACATGACTCCATTATAGGACAGGTGATAGGTCATCTTGTTATTGTCCTTCTTGCCAGAGGCCTTTATTTGGGGCCAGCCATTATCGAAATACTAGCTTTTATTGCAAAATCAGCTTTTTATTTAAATTAAAATTTCTTGGAGCCAATGTCCAGTGGTTGCTGCAGGAACTGCAGAGTGAAACATACCAGCACTGGCTTCAATATTCATTATTCGGTCGTAGTTGTGGCTGCTGTTTGATTTCAGTGTTGGAAAGCCCATGGACTAACAGGGCTGGAAGTTGAAATAAACTCCACTGAAACTAACTTCTCACACACAAACACAGTGGTGTGATGAGTCACACAGGGCTGTGGACATGATGACGTCTGAGCTGTGTGAAGACGAACTGAAAGGATTCATTGTTCTTCTGTATCTCTGGGGATTATATAGCAGCACAAACATGGCTATCGACAGCTCAGAGTCAGAAAAGTCTGAACAGAGGTTTTTTGCTTTTAGTTTTTTCTCGCAAAAGCCAGGCCGAGAAAGCACATCAGAGAAAGGCTGCAAGTGTGTGTGTGTGTGTGTGTGTGTGTGTGTATGTGTGTGTGTGTGTGGGTGTGTGTGTGTGTGTGTGTGTGTGTGTGTGTGTGTGTGTGTGTGTGTGTGTGTGTGTGTGGGTGTGTGTGTATGTGTGTGTGTGGGTGTGTGTGTGTGTGTGTGTGTGTGTGTGTGTGTGTGTGTGTGTGTGTGTGTGTGGGTGTGGGTGTGTGTGTGTGTGTATGTGTGTGTGTGTGTGTGGGTGTGGGTGGGTGTGTGTGTGCGTGTGAAAATCTCATTTAAAGACAACTTAAAGCACTGAGCTCATTATATATGCACTCATATTTGATGTTAAGCAAATCTGGTCCATGCTGGTGATTTCCTATATGTTATACAACACTGTCATATTGGAAATGTCATGAGTGTGCATGTGATTCTACCTTAATGCATAGTTGATTATTGTATTTGTTTTTACATTAGAAAACACTTATGCTAATGTATATGTTGATGTCTCCACATATATCGTTTTTATCCTACAAATTTGATTTGCTTGGGCAATATATCGATGTAAATCGATATCATGATATGAGACTAGATATTGCTTAGATGTTGGATATTGTCATATCATAATATGACGCAAGTGTCTTTTCCTGATTTTACAGGCTGCACTACTAAAGTAATGTAATTTTCTGAAATTTCCAGACTGTTCTAGCTGTTCTATTATTTGCCTTTACCCACTCAGTCATTATATCCACATCACTGATGATTATTTATCATAAATCTCATTGTGTAAATATTTTGTGAAAGCACCAATTGTCAACCCTACATATCGTCGCAATATCGTTATCGAGGTCAAAAATATCGTATTTGATTTTCTCCATATCGCCCAGATCTTAGTCTATATCCACCACGTTCCACTTCTGGGATTGCTCCGTTGCCAGCAGAAATTCTGCGGAATGTCCGTCTTTTCGGCCGCATGCCCGTTACCTTCCGCTTCTTTTGTGTTGACGTTCTAAACTCTGGTGGATTTATGAGGACTATGGTTAACTGCTCCTCAGATCTCTGCAGGGTAAATCCAGACAGCTAGCTAGACTATCTGTCCAATCTGAGTTTTCTGTTACACGACTAAAACTACTTTTGAATGTACACATGTTCCACCAAAACAACTTCCTTCCCGAGGCTATTTTGAAGCGGCACTGTGGCTCCGTCCGGGCTTCACGCCGCCGAAGATGATTGTGATTGGTTTAAAGAAATGCCAATAAACCAGAGCACGTTTTTCTCCCATCTCAGAATGCTGTGTGGACTAGCCAGACCCTCCTTCGCAGCGCTGTGGAGGAGGGTCTGGCTATATGACACTAAGTTGACCTTAACACATTCATTTTTTAGCTAAAGTTTCTTTTGTTCTTCAAAGAGAGAAAATCATAATAGTCTGGTTTAGGAGCTTGGTTAAGAATAAGGAAGTAGGGCTGTCAGTTTAACGCGTTATTAACGGCGTTAACGCAAACCCATTTTAATGCCGATAATTTTTTTAACGCACGAGTAACGCATAGAGAGAGCAACGGGATCTGTTAGTCCACTTCTTTAACTGTCTATGGCCACACCATGTCCCGCCCTACGAAGCAGCTGATTGGTTTGGTTTAGGCATTTCACCGCGAGTGGTGAGGATAGTGGATTGGTCAGGGGATAGGACCTGAACAAATGGAGTTACGTTACCTTCGACGCCTGGCCAATAGTAGTGATTGAAGGGCGGGTCTTGTAATTTCGCAGACCGCAAACAAAACAGACACAGGCCTCGGCCGGTTTTAGCTTGCTAGCCGCGTAGCTTGTAGGCTCGTGACGGCGATTATCTTCAGAGCGAGCGAGTAGTGACTCTACAGTCAGTGAGAGAAACAAATGAGGCAGTACTACCTGTAGTACTATCTGCAGGACTATCTGCAGTACTACTTGCAATGGAACATCGAGGTAACAGCGTTACATTATGTGACAGATTATTAGATCCAAGTGTGAATGTTAGTGTGAAATTGAACGTATATGACAATGTTGTTTTCAATAAAAAAAACAGTCACAAAGCAAGCCGATCTACTTTTCCATGCTGATAAGAGAATTAAAATGAGAAAATATAATGGGACAAAAAGAAATCAAGGGACATTTAGAATAGATAAAAATGTGCGATTAATTGCGATTAATAGCGAGTTAACTATGACATTAATGCGATTAAATATTTTAATTGCTTGACAGCACTAGTATGTTTTGGTATGCATTTCAGAAAAAAATGGTTAGGATTCCGGTGAAATTGCAAATAGTGATTAATCATGATTAATCCACTGAAAATTCTGATTAATTTGATTAAAAATTTTAATCATTTGACAGCCCTATAAGGAAGGTTTTGATTAATATGCTATTGATAAAATCAACGCATCCGTCTACTTCAAGCCGCCATAGATAATGTATTTCAGTTTCCAGGAGTGAACTGTGTTGACAGGGAAAATTTTGCAGGAGGCGGGATGAGATAGGAATGCATTAAAGTCTTTTTTCGCCAATCAGCTGATATAATACTGTGGTATAAGTCAGTACAACAGCAACATTTGAACGGCATTCATGTTTGTTAATTGTTTGAGGGCATCAACACAACACTGTTCAGCAGCTAACCTCGCCTTATATATGCCACATATCAGAGCCTCTCAGCACCTGAATGCAGAGGAGTCAGTGTTGGCCTTTTCCAACAAGTCTGCACTTCTCAGCTGCTCTGCCATGCAGAACAACAAGAAGGTAACAAACAGCCTCCTAACCAGACAAATTCACACATATTGTCTTTGTTATCACTGCAGTCCAGCAATGTGAGCAGCAATGTCGCCTCGAAGCCACGTCCAGCCTGCTTCATCCCTAATATTGTGACATAACACATTCACTCTTCCAGAGCATCAGAAAGAGACGCTTGGTCAGGTGCCTTTGGCGTTTGTTACTGACGCAAAAAGTCTCCTTTAGCGTCATATTTTGATGCGCTCGGTCAGGACGTACGTTTAACTGGCATGCAGCACAAGAACGGGACAGTTAGGTTTAGGAAAAGATGGTGGGTGGGGTTACAAAATGTACGTTTCAGTGAGACGCGGGACAAGAACAGGACATGAACCCCGGTCTCCTGGGTGAAAGTCGTGTGTTGTTTGACCCATCCACCCCCCCAACCTGACTTGTAATGCAGGTATTCGGTCTTTCGGTAACACTTTACTTGAAGGTATCTACATAAGAGTGACATGACACTGTCATGAACACATAACACTGTCATGACAGTCATGACACATGAACCCTAACTCTAACCATAACTTGTCATGACAAAAAGAAGCGTTATGTCATAAACGTTTATGACCTGTTTATGTTTGACACGTTCATGTCAGTGTCATGTCACTTTTATGTAGATACCTTCAAGTAAAGTGTAGCCAGTTTTCTCAACCGTTGTGTCTCTTAATTCTACGCCATCTTACAGCGCCGCGGTCTGCTCTGCCCGGTGCGTTACATACAGACACTGAAGGGTGATTTATGCGTTGCTATCTGACGCTGAGAGACACTGACCAAGCGTCAGTATTTTCTGAGTTGGGAGTGACATCGGGTTGACTGTTCGTGTTATGTCACTGTTTTGTTACATCAGGGCCACTTTCAGCCCTGACAAAACATAGCAAAAAGTTTTTTTAAACTAAAGCGGGGCTGCGCTGAACACCCTGTTGTGTGTGCAAGCGCTCTGCCTTTTTATTACCAGGACTTTACAGATATGTCTCTGCTGATTGGGTATCACGTGTGACACAGCCAATAAATGAGAGACACACACACACCATATGAGAGGAAACATAACTCAAAGCTGTTGCACACCATTTCACACTGTTCAGAGGAAAATGTTGTTCAACCAGGAAACCGTAGCAAAACGGTGCACGTTGTTTTGTGATTGAATGTGCCCCAGGCTAACCCTCCCGCTCCACGCTCCAGTCCCTCCCAAGGGGGCAAGCCTGCCTCTTCAGAGCGAAGCTGCTATGGCGCCATTTTATGCTACCCATAAAATCATTCCATTGACTGCCTATAATATTGGCGTCACTTTGACAGCCAGTAACTTTACATCTGAAGCGTTTAAAGACTTCATTTGACCATTGTTCATTTCTAAAGAAACACAACAATGTATAAAAGGCTCCATTACCTTGTACCTCACGTTATGGCTCCGTAGCAGACGTTTTTATAAAAATAGGCTAACGATTGTGTCATAACCACGTGACTTACTGTCGCATAGTAGAGGAATTACCGTACAGTACAGGAGAAGCTCGCAGGCAGTTTGGACTTACATTAGCTGTTTAGTTAAATTACTGATGTTAACTAGCATTTTAGTTAGCAATAATTAGCCTGTGCCTATGTTATCTCCTTACATATACCTACGCTCTCCGTCTCTGATAGATTGGGAATGATTGAGATTTCTCTTGGCACAGCTACCAGAAGGCTTACAACGTTCAGACACGTTGCTCACGTCACATCTACGGCGGCAAGCTCAGTTCGCAGCTGCGCAGTAACGCTCAACCATCACCGGAAAAGTGCTTCTAATAGACTTCACTTGTCTCCGTCCAGAGCAACGGGATCTGTTGGTCCATTCTATATACAGTCTATGGTCCCTCCCAGTCTCACCAGTTTGTGTTTGGCGTCGGTGAGGTGCGTCTCCTCGTAGCTGTCGTCATGGGTGGTCCAGCTGTACGACACCAGGAAGTGGAGGATGGGCGGGTGGTAGGTGACCTCGGGACGCGCCCAGCGCACAACCAGAGCACTGGCGTTCACATGCTGCACCTTCATGTTGATGGGAGCGCTGCTGCATGCTGGGAGCAGGATGGAGGCAGGAGCAGGAGACAGCAAAGGGGGAAGGAGGGGGACATTTACAGGAAAGGAGGATGGAAGAAGAAAATAATGGAAGGGAGGAATTAAAGAAAGTGAAGGAAGGTGAGACGTAAGTACAATCAGATAAAGAAAAGCAGAGATGAGAAAAGTGGAAATGAAAGGATATACCGGAAAGGAAAAAATGAAGGAAGGATTGGTGTTAAGGAGGAATTAGGAAAGCAATGAGAATTAAAGGGAGGAGGAGAAAAAGAGAGATTTAATGACATAATACATCAGCTCAGCTTATCTTAAATAATACACTCCGACAGAGAGAGATACTGAGAGACTGAAAGAGAGAGAGAGAGAGAGAGAGAGAGAGAGAGAGAGAGAGAGAGAGAGAGACACTGAGAGACAGAGAGAGAGAGAGAGAAAGACAGTGAGTGTTATGTGAGTGTGAGTTGTATTCATGATGTGTTATTAATATTGCCGTGAGACATTCTGAGTCATCCAGACACACACACACACACACACACACACACACACACACACACACACACACACACACACACACACACACACACACACACACACACACACACACACCTATGTATTAGTGGCTGGATTCTCCACACATACAGTACCACACACATTTTGTCTAAAGGGTCAAGTAACCAGTAACAGACATGTTCATATATAGTCTCCTGCAGGCAAAAGGCAGCCAACTGACTCCATCTTTAAATATCTGGCTGTGGCAGGAATGAAGCCACACACAAACACACTGTATGTTTTATTATGAATTTACCAATATACACTACTGCATACTAACCCTCCATTCATTGTAAGTGGGCCAGCCCTGCACTGACTGCTACTGACCAATAGATGTCTCTGTTTGACCAGTGAGCTTTCCTGCCCAGACATACTATGGATGGGAGTATTTGATTTCTGATATTTAATAATTATAACTTTAAATTCTTAAATACTGAATGGGGACCAGGCTTTTGTATGAAACAGGTTTAAATAAGACAAAGGGCTTTTTTCATTTACCCCGTATACCTTGGGGTAAATACAGAGGGTACATTCATGTGTAAATGCACTTGGTAAATAATGGAAATATTATGAGTCGAATGCAAATTTCAATCCTAACTTCCTGCATGTTTACCAGATTTAATAATACGTAGTATACATTTCTACAGACTTATTTCATCTTATTTCATGTCATACTCACCCTTCAGTGTATCTTCTCTTACAGAAATACTGTACAATATTTCAAACTTTTCTTTTTCCATTCTGCCCTTTGGCAATTGGTGTTAAGCTACCGTCAGTGAAACGTGACACTTTCTGTGCAGATGTTTTCCATTAAAAGCCTTTTAGCAACTCAAAGGGCATTGTCCCTGGTGGGCTTTTAATGTGACACATCTGCAGGAAGTATTCTGTTCAGTTCACTAATGGTGGAGCAGCAGCAACTAAAAATAAATAGAGAATGAAAACAGTTTTTGTGTTAAAAAAAGAGACCTATAGAAGCAGAGCTATAGAAATATAGACTGGGTAAACCAGCCCGATCTGCCGGCGATTTGATTTCTCCCTGCAGCTCAGGCTGGAAACCTGTACGTTTATCTATCCTGCTTCCGTAACAATTTTGCGGGGACCAATCACAAACTGGCTTATCCACCTGGCGTGCTATTGACGGGTTTAACACGATGACGATAGAGAAGCGACCAAGCACCTTTTTGTTTACATTCAACAAGCCGGCCACCGAAGCACAGCAACCCGTTGATGCCGCTGTCGCTGCTACATCATCCGGATCTTTGGTCTGATTGGTTCAAGGACTATCCAATCGCGTACAGAGTCATTTGAACTATGCCTGTTGATCACATCTCTTGTTCAGTAAAGAATACAGAGCAGACTCCCCAAACTAATGTTCAATCTTAAAAGATTGTGCTTGGTCTGGTGATAGCCAGACTAGTAGAAATATATACTATGATAAATATGAGAATTTACCATGTACACTATTAAGAGTACAGGTAAGTCCATCCCTCCCACTATTTTACTAGCTGCCTTTTTTAATGGTGGCCATACACTAGCATTATTTAAATACCATATGAGAATTTACGGTATTATTCTTATTCTTCTTAGCAATAAGTAAGTTAGTAAAATGTATTTATAGAGTGCTTTTCCCAGATAAATAAATCATAAAGTGCTTTATATAAAACAAGATGATACATAGCAGTAAGTCTAATATTAAGGCAAGCGTGGCCTCGGACGTTTAATTTAGTCGTTTAATTAATGTTTCTGGACAAATGGACAAATTAATTAATTAATTAATCCCATTGACGTATAAGCAGAAATCCAGAAGATAAGATCAAAAACAGCATTTTTTAAGTAAATGGCCAAAGTATGTCTGAGGCTCTGTTTTTCATGGTGGGGACTCAGCCGCTCAATTCCACTTCAGGGAACTATTAGTGCTACAGCATACACTTATAGTTCATGACAAAGGATGTGAACCCTGCTGTCCGGCTGAGGTCCTGGGCCCTGTGGCTCCTCACACTTCACACATCACACTTCCTAAATTTAAAACAAAAATCATTGCCATTAATCAAAATCCTGTCAGCAATTCAATTCCCTCCAAATAATATTTAGCAAATCAAATTTGTAGGATAAAAACATTTTTTAAAAGAGATTGCAATCGCAATAATACTGTTAGTTGCCAAAGGAAATCTGATAAACAGCCCAATAACCCATACAACTTTAAGGCAACAGGTTGGGGAAGGCCCTTTCCTGTTTCCTCCATCAAGTCCTCCAAACCATTCGTTTATTCCTCTAATACATAGGAGCCTTTCATAAATCGGTGTGGTGACAGGTAATACAACCCACATAAGCATTTTTCGTTCTCATATCTAAACGACAGAAAGTAACGTGGTTTTAAACACATCATTGACGTTCACTGTCACAATTTGGTTAGGTTTAGGCACCAAAACTACTTGGTTAATTTTAGAAAAAGATCCTGGTTTGGGTTCAAATCAGACGTGAAGTTACTTAACTTGCGGATACGCAAGTGATGCAGAAAATTACGTTTGTTCTGTAAAGTAAAAAAACCCTCACCATTTACTAGTGATGGCCAAATAAATCTTTGTGAAGCATTTTCCTTTTTATGAGCCCACTAGATGGCGCTCTTGGATTAATGAAAAAGGCTCAAGGAATGGCAATTCAGTGTGTTTTCAAGTCTTTGTTGACCAGAGAGACCCATCTAGTGGGCTCAGAAAATTTAAAAAAAATGCGTCCCAAAGCTTCATGAAGCTTCATTTGAAAAACTAAATTGTTTAACCTTTATTTATCCAGGTAAGTTAATTGAGAACATATTCTCATTCGCAACGATGACCTGTCACATTCACACAGTTACGCATTCATACCTGGAAGCTGCCCAGTCCAACCACAGTCTGACCTGCTGGCCACTGAGCAGCTCCACTGGAGTGGTTGGGGTTAAGGGCCTTGCTCAAGGACACCTCAGTGGTGGTAATGAAGGAGGGACAAGTGCTGCTCTTTCACTTTCCCCACCCAGATTTTATCCTGTCGGTCTCAAGCTTGCTTCTTTAACCTCTAGGCCACCAACTCTCCCATTTGACCATCACTACCATTTACTTTTATTTTCAACCGGGACACAAACCCCCGTCTCCTGGGTGAAAGTCAGTCACTCGGAATTTGGCGCTCTTATACTTTGTCATCTTACTCCCTGCTTTAGTCCCGTAATAATTAGCATAATAATTACAGGAGGTCACTAGAGGGCGCTGTCACTATAAACGTTAATATGAATCCTTAAACAGCTGCTTAAACATTCAACCTATGGGAGTGTTTACTGGAGGACAGTCTCGTTTCAACGTAACAATGCCCCCGTGCACAAAGTCAGGTCCATAGAGAAATAGAGATAGAATAACATGTTTAACATCACTTATTGGTGGAATGTTTGAGTGTCCACGCACTTTGATCAGCGTATCAGTAGTGTGACTGTATGCGAAGCAGCATTAATTACACTGCTCACTGCTGCATAAGAGGGAGTAGCGTATTACCATCAAACAATGCACATAATGATTATTCCAAACACTGTATCATATTATGCAAATGCAGAAGGTAATTCGATGATGAACACAGGTTACAGGTACAGATTGAGAAAAGAGCTCACGTGCCTGGTGGAACCAAATTGATTAGCTTGCTCATAAAGAGCTGCAGTGGAGTTTTTCTATTCATAACCTGCAGTCTAGCCCCATGTGGCTTAGCATTACTAAAGTCATTAGTCACACACACACACACACACACACACACACACACACACACACACACACACACACACACACACACACACACACACAAAGCCACACACGTTCACAAAGTAGAACACACACATGCACATACACCATTTAGAAGTCAAGCAGTGAATGACCTCTATGCAGGGAAAACATATTTAACAGATTATATCAACTTGGGCCCAGTCAGCCATGCCCTGTGTGTGTGTGTGTGTGTGTGTGTGTGTGTTGCCACAAGTTAGAACACCACCATAACTGCAGTCCTAGCAGCATATGCCTACATTCACAATGTGAATTTAAAGCTATAGTGCAAATCTATTTTATTTTAAAGCTACAGTGCATAGTTTCTTTTATGTCACCGCTGAGAATGGGCAACAGCAGCATTCAGCTTTGGAGACAAAGAGCACATACAATTTATGAGATAATTACCTCTTCTGAAGAGACTATCATGTTTTTTAATCCTCCGTGTTAGCAACTCCGTGGAGGAGGGGTGGGGGTGATGCATGATCACCGAAGGCTTGTATCATGTGGATGCACCGACAGTGTTGTTGTCATTACTTGGAATTCCTCATGGGGGAGAGAGAAACTATAGCTTTAAGTATAGAAATAAGTTAAATAAGGCAGTAAGTTAGAGGAGTATCCCAAACAGTAAAACATAACAAGTAATGGTAATAAAACAAGGCATTTTGTCCTGCTTTTTTGAGGTGGTATCCAAACGGAAACGTATTTCGATGCAAACGCACATCTTTTGCATCGTTTGGGCCGACTGTACACACGAATCCTGTAAACGCACTGCCCGTAAACGCACTTTTTTGAAACCTGGTCCCAGGGTGAATAAAAAAAAAGCCGGCTCACGTTTGGCTTCATGTGTACGGCGAAACCGCATATGTGCGTATCGATGATGTCATCCCCACACACCTCGGACTCAAAGCTCCGCCTTCAACCCAGCTGACGGCTATTATAGCAGGGTGCAATACTGTTTATAAAGTGGAAGTAGAGAACTCATCAACTAGCTAGCTAATCTGTCTGCTCATCAACTCCTTGAACGGATTATAGTAACTTTTAGCACCGCTTATTGTAGAAAGGCTACTGCAAGAAAAACGTGTAGCTAGATTATCAAAAAGACATCGGACCATTGATGTTTGTTTGACTGCCAATGTTAGCTAGCAGAGCTAGCGTTAGCGCGCTAGTTAGCTAGCGCGGCTAGCGCGCTAACGCTAGCTCTGCTAGCTGCAATCATGTCCGATAGAATGTAAACAAAGTTTACATTCTTTTTCTAGGTGGCCTTTATATAACGAGCAGTGGTGTAAGTTATTAAAGTCTAGTCCATGGATGTGTTAAGCTAAGAGAACTAGCTAACAGTCATGTTATGAAAAGGAAGTCACTGAAGGCTGCTCTTCTTCGTTCCGTTAATGTCTGTAGCAATAACAGCGCCGCCTACAGGCCTGGCATATGAAGTACCGTGTTGAGTCATTTACATATGGATTCATGTGGACGGGAATTTTCTTGAACCGAATCCAGGGAAGACGGATGCGTTTTCATCCTAACGTCTTCGTCTGGATGGGGCCTGAATCATAACATAACAACGGCGGGGGGTCATCCCCCATAATAATAATAAGTGTGGGCGACTAACTTTTCAATTCCTGCATTCTGGTGAACTTGTATGCAACAATTTACGGTGCAAATGTTCTGCATACTCAAAACATCACGTGTGTTTCGGGATGTTTTTTTAGGAATAATGTACATCTCAAGAACAAATCTGTAAGAGAATGAGGCCTTGGTAAAGCCAGAAACTCCAAAGGTTAAATACATAAATCTTAATCAGTGTAAGATATCAAAGAAGTCTATTTCCAACAAAGGCGGTTATTTAAAATGATAGTATCAGTTATTTACCTGCATTGCTGTGCTAATCTGAGATAAAGTGCTTGTGTCTTCATCAGCTTACCTGTGCTATAAAGCTGTTACTACCGCGGTAGGGTGATGAAGAGACCCTCTTATGGCTTTCATCACTGATAAACGGGCCATGACGCACGCACACACACACACACACACACACACACACACACACACACACACACACACACACACAGGGGAGAGGTCTGGATGGCAGTGAGTGATGGGGCCTATAGAGCCCAATCACACAGAACATGCGTAGAGGGGGTGTCTGACACAGGTACAACCCACATAGGACGTCTCTGTCTCTGTCTCTGTCTCTCTCTTTCCCTCTCTCTCTCCCTCTCTCTCATAAGTCTCCAAGAGGCCATTTGGAGGAGGAAAGGACATCTTTGGCCCTGCAGCATGTTGACCACAGTTGATCGATGAGCGGGTCTTAATTGTGGGTCGGTCTGCGGGGCTTTGCAGTCGGATGGATTGGGTGGGAACTCAGTCACAGTACTACAGTATACAGGCCTCTCTGCTGTTAGACATGCACCATAGGTACTGTAGTAAAGGGTCTGGTGCCAAATCCTGCTTCACACTGTTATTAGTTGTGTACAGTTAAAGGAGTATGGAGATCATGAGCATCCAAAACCCTTTGTTCAAAGCACTTTGATTTATTTTCATTCTTCAGTACCTGCTGAGGTTCCCTTAAGCAGGAACTGCTATTATTAAAAACTGTGCATGGCAGTCATCCAATGAAGAATATGGGAAGGAAGTGAAAAAGGGAAGGAGGATACATTGTTTCAAACTCTGTGTAACAGTGTTGTGTCCCCAGGTATCAACAGTTAGCGAGTAACCTGTCTTATAAACACTAGGACTAATGGCCCACACTATGAATACAAGACCCAGATTGTAGAAAGAAGTTAAATAACTTCTTTCTACAATCTGGGTCTTGTATTCATCCTTTAACAATGAGCTTAGTCCAGAAAAACATCAGTCAGCAATGATTGCTGCACACATTAACACAACATTTACAGTACATTACTGGTGACATTTGGTTGACATGCCAACTTTACTAAGTACTAACCTTGTGTTTCAAATGAGCGGGAAAGGCGTTCCAGGAGTAAAAGTTGGAATGGAATGGCGTTCCCTTTCAGTTTCAAAAATAGAGTGACATTTTTTTGTATTTGGGTAAATCATTTATAACCAATTTTACCATAGATATCTATGCATTTTGCAGTGTTTCTACAGTTGTTGTTTTTTCTGAGCTTATTTGAACGCAGCACAGAAGCTTGTTAGCTTTGCCGCTTGTTTTCAGAAACTTCAGTGGCGTCTTTCAGATGTAACATTTTGATTCCTTGGTCGTTCATGTTTTTATTGTTGAAATTGAAGTCAGCAAGCCTTAGATTATTTTAAAATGCCCACTATTGATAGCTAAAGTTAACGTGCGTCACGTAATGTTGGCTTACTAAGCTACAGACTGGATGCAGGTATATGGGCCAACAATTTGGCGCGGGCCTACAATTTTGCCCTTTTCACATAATTTAATATCAGAATTCCAATACAGGTGGATGTTGAATAGCCTAAATGGTTTGTATTAACTAGTATTCTCCCTTTTCTGCCACATCTTACTTAATCAAAATCCATGGGAATGCATGGAAAATGTCTTCTGATATGAAACATGTAATTGCTGCTATACTGTATGTGTAAGTTTATATCCATTCACTGTCCAACTTTCTGCAGTACAACTCATCTGCGCACTGTGCATCTACAACACGGTGTTACTGTTTTATAACAGGCAACCACTCAATGGCATGAGGCAGCACTTAGATGGGCACTTGCATCGCTCACTTGCTACTTGATACAGCACTTTTTGTGAAACTGTTATTGGTATGCCTCTAGATATTATGCAGGGACATAATTCAGCTCGTGGACATCTTAACTTCGACCTTCGAGCAGCTAAGCAAAGCTGTTCACTGTTTAACTTTTACTTCTGTTGATGCAAATGTCGTGGTTGTGGTTTTCAATTTTAGGTTTTCTTGTTTGATTCGGTTAATTCATTCCCTGTTTTGCTTGTTTCCCTGTCATTTGTTCACCGTTTCCTGTTTTGCAGTATTGTTCTCTCTTTGTGTTTTCATGTTTCAGTTTCCTGTTTTACTTTGTGATTGTCTGCTTCACCCTGATGTGTTCCACCTGTTCATCAGCCCTCATGTCACCTTTCCCTTGTTACAACCCACGTTACGTCTCTGTGCTTTCTTTGTCTGTTGTCCAATCGTCATTACGTGTTTTCCTGTGCTGCTCTGAGTCATTCCCTGCGTCTCTCCCTGAGTAGTTTTGTTCTTTGTGTTTTTGAATTCTCCTTTTGCCAATATGAAGTATGTAGCTATACAAAATTGTATAGGACTTGCCATAATGTTTAATGTTTAATCTTTGCTGGTGTCCGATATGAAGCAGTTACAGCACAGCGCCATCTCCTGGAATGCCAGGTCTGTCTTATTTTCTTGAATGTTTTAGTTTTTATTTAGTTTTTAGTTTAGTAGTAAAAGATTTTTCATTGCTTATTTTCATTTTTCGTTTACTATAATAACCCTGGTGCCAAACCGTAAGAAAATAAACCCTAACCCAAACCTAAGTAGAGAGGCAGAGATATTTGAGTAAGGGCCTTCCTCCACAGGTCTGGCTAGTCCACACAGCATTCCGGGATCAGAGAACATCGTGCTCTGGATAATTGGCTCTGCAAAATAGGATCAGGAAGGAACTTGTTTTGATGGAACATGTGTACGTTCAAAAGTTGTTTTAGTCGTGCGACAGAAAACTCTTGGACAGATAGTCCATCTAGCTGTCTGGATTTACCCTGCAGAGATCTGAGGAGCAGTTAACCATAGTCCATAGTCCATAAATCCAGCTCAGTTTAGAATGCCAACACAAAGAAAGTGGCAGGTACCGGACATCTGGCCGAAAGCAAAGATATTCGGCGGAATATCCGGCGACAACGGAGTAATCCTGGAAGTGGAAGGTCGTGGATATAGACTACCCCTCACTTTAAGCAAACCTGATAGTCTGGAGTTCATAATGACAAAACGGCAAAAGATTAAACTAATATTGGCCCTCTCATTTTGTTTCAGAATACAAGACAAGCATATTTCCACAAATGTTGGAGTGTGGTTTTAACAACACCCAAACGCCGTTCCTCTCTACATGTATCTGTCATTTCACCTCACTAAATGTGCCTGCCAGTCATTCGGGCACACAAACAAAAAGAAGCATCATTGTTGATGGGAAACAATCAGGAGCAGGAGGAGGCTGTTCAGGCTGAGCTTCAGGAAAATGGAATAAACTATCACAGGGGGGGGGGAGACTAGAAAGAAAATGACTCATGCACTTCAGCTGCTGCTGTATAGGTTTTCACTTTACAACAGCACCTGTGTTGTGTTTGTATGTTGTCAGTTTCGGGGAAATGGAGGGTTAGAAGCCATCAAAAAACTCACACACACTTTAGAGTTGGACCTTTAGTCCACTCAGCTGTGGCTATGGTTTTAGAGCTCTATTGTAAATCTGTTCTTTGCTTTTTCCCCAGCCGTCCTTCCCCCTCCTCCTCCTCATCTGCCTCTTCTGCATTTCCTCTGCCAGCCTTATAGATCTGCTTACAGCAAACATGTCCCACTTCAGTGCTCAAGGACATACTGCAAGCACAGTGTGCCAGGACACACACATACAGTACAGTGTGTGTGTGTGTGTGTGTGTGTGTGTGCATGCTTGTAGGCGATGCACCTCTCTCCTAGTTGGCCATATGGAAGTGTGTAGGAGGGAAAGGAGGGGACGAATCCTGCTAGGACAGTTGACACAGCGCAGATGCTGGGCCACGCGCAAACACTTACAAATACAGAGAGAAACACACACACAAACACACACACACACACACACACACACACACACACACACACACACACACACACACACACACACACACACACACACACACACACACTGTACAATGTGTGGTGTTGTTAGAGTGGTAATGAGGCAGGAGTGGGAGGACGGCTGGTGGGCCTCCCACTGCCTTATGGTAGGGGAGTTACCCAGCTTCCCCCCCCCCCCCCCCCACACACACACACACACACACACACGGCAATCAGCTTCCTCTGGGCATATGAGCAACACTGAATATCCCTCATTTATTAACATTAAGAAATGTCACCATCCAGGAGTAATGTGAGAATGTTGAAGCAGTTTAGAAAGAAAAGAGGGGGGAGTTTAATAGATCAGTGGGATGAAAAAGAGGTAGCACTATATGCACTATGAGAGTGTCTTAGTGGATGAAGTTAAACATATGTTCAGGCTGAAATATAATAGGAATAATAAAATGAACAATTTGCAGTCTTAAAACCAGTAATGCATTCTATGTAATATGCAGTGCAACATATGGAATTCTTTTGTAAAAAATAAAAACCTTAATGCGTATGTTTCTCTTTTAGAACTCAAAATGAATCAAATAAATCTACATCTCAAATTAATCTATCTTATATTCCTTTCAATTCAGCACTTAAACATGATCATTATCATGTTGTTCATTACTATCATGATTAATTTAATGATTCATAGAAATTAAATTATTTTGAATGGCTCAAGGCAGCAATATTTCTCATTTTTAAGACTTTTACATTGACTAGGCAGAGTATTTCCTCAATCTATGTTGGGTTGTGGCCTTGGTCAACACATTCTCAACTCCCATCAAAAAGAAAGCTAACTAGCGCGCTAACGCTAGCTCTGCTAGCTAACATTGGCAGTCAAACAAACATCAATGGTCCGATGTCTTTTTGATAATCTAGCTACACGTTTTTCTTGCAGTAGCCTTTCTACAATAAAAAAGAGACGCTTGGTCAGAAGCCTTTGGCGTTTATTACTGATGCAAAAGTCTCCTTTAGCGTCATATTTAAGGCTCTGACACACCAACCCGACGGCCGACCATCGGCAGAAAAGGCAGTCGGACTGATCATTCGGCTCCCGTCGGTCCAAAAAGTGCCTCAGAACACACCGAAGTGACGCCGACTTGAGCGTACGTTCTCTCCAACGGCCGATAATCGGGTTGGTGTGTCAGCGCCTTTCAGTTGGGAAGTACATTTAACTGACATGCGGGACAAGAACAGGACATGAACCCTGGTCTCCTGGGTGAAAGTCCTGTGTTGTTTGACTCATCCACCGCCCAATCAACCTCCTTATGCAGGTTTTCCGTCCTTCATACTATTCTCTACCATTGTCTCTCTTAACAGTACATCATCTTACAGTGCCGTGGTCGAGCTGCTGCTGAGAGAGAGCCACTGAAGTGTCAGTATTTTGCAAGTTGGGAGTGAGAACAAGTTGTCTTGTTATATTGTCTGAATTACTGTAAAACTGAATTGAGTTAAAACTTAAAAAAAGTTGAGTTACTCTAAAAATTGCCCTTTCTTGATTAAAGCATCGGGTCAAAGAGGCTCTGTATAAACACCTAAAAAGTCAAAGTGTACATCGGAAAGTCTCAGCACCACTACTATACCTTTGGAAGCCTCGGTGCCGTATGGCCCACTGCTGCTGTCAGTCAGATCTGGCAGCCAGGCATCTTTGACTGCTGACTTGAAGACGTGGCGGTTGTCCAAGCTCTGGATGGGCCTGAAGTTGCTGCGCAGATACTCCACCGACTTCACATGGTCCTGCTGCTCTGTGGTGAAGATGGAGT
This sequence comes from Gymnocephalus cernua, assembly GCA_023631565.1. Lineage (NCBI taxonomy): Eukaryota > Metazoa > Chordata > Actinopteri > Perciformes > Percidae > Gymnocephalus > Gymnocephalus cernua. The sequence continues at coordinate 8,022,243 of CM042428.1, read as the reverse complement.
AGAAAGCCTCCAACTGGTGCCGGCGGGTAGCGCAGACATGGCAGAGACAGGAATGGAGAGAGAAGAGTGGAACACGAGAGGAGTTAGACCTAGGCACAACTCCCATCCTGTGGCCATTTGGAGTTGGTGTTTTTTTGCATCCATTATACAGCAGCAAGAACCACTTTTACTCACTCCCCAATATACACATTGTGGAATGCAACACACACATCTAACTGATATACAAGAGGAGACAAAATAACATTTTAATGATCCCCATGAGGAAAGTAGGTCACTGCTGCAGCAAAGCAAATACTTTACATAAAAAACATGGAATTCAAAGGAGAATATTCAGAACACATGACCAATAATCCCAACATATGAAGAGCATATTCAATAATATATCCAAGTGAAGGATATGAATAAATACTAAATACATTGCAGAATATCACTGGGACACATTTATTCTGTGGGAACATCATTATTTTTTCTATGTCTGTTTGTTTATGAACTAAATACATTAAATGCAACATGATATTCAGTGAGCATGCTGGCAGGCATATTTTTTTTCAAGGTTTTACTTTTTATGCTAAACTAAAGGAGTGTCCCCGACTAAGAATTGTCATAGTCGAATCAGAATTGTCCAGTCTGGCCTATCGTTGACTGATCGTCGAATCATGTGGGTGTTGGGGGCGACCGTCGGTCACGGATCATGGAAAGTGAAACTTAAATCTGTCATGGATGTTGGATTTATTTACCCACTTTGAAAAGATTGTTTAAAAGCTTCAAAGATTCTCGACAGTATGTGGTCAAGCGAGCAAGAGAGTGACTGAAGAGAGCGAGCGTCGTCATAAAGCAGTGAATCAGATAAATATAATTTTGTTTTCCCTGATTCATCACTAGAAATGCAGCTGCAGCAAGCATCTCACTATCACTAACGTTATCCACATTCATATTCAGACGCAATAAATGATATATCCAGCTACAAAAAAGCCCGAAAGTCGGAAGTTAGAACGGAAGTACAGAGTTGTTGCTATGAAGATGATCCACCGTCTCATCTCATCTCTCGGGCATTGCAAGTAGCTGCAAGTTTCCACTCATCTCGTACAGAACCTTTAGTCTGAGCTGGAAGCACGCTGCTGTGAGGATTCGACTGTGAGACGGGCAGTCGAATCAGGCTCTTTCCATCGAAGCATCAAATATTACATTATTCGGGTCACCCCTGCTTAGCTAAGCTAGATTTTCTGCTATTACTTTAAAAGAATCTGTCAAGTCCAAAATGTGACATAATGTGTATCCGCTTGTAAAAGAAGATAAAACAAACTTAAAGAGAAGTTAAAAACAGGTTCATCAGAATGTCCAAAGCCATGGCCTCTGCCATGACCAGAATCCAGAAACATAACAGGAATATAGTCTGTCACTGCAGGGAGTTCCGTACAAGCATAATTAAGTGACATATGGATAAAACAAAGATGCAGTCAGTGTTTCAAGCCATTTCAACCATAGACACACTCCAAACAGCACTACAGATAGTGTTGGTCAAGTCCTTGAAATAGTCGGTGTTTTGATAAACACATTGAAAGCAAGAATTGTTGTCACAAGTAATGTCACATTATTTGCAGAGACTGCATCCGAAAGAGCCAATTCCCCCAAAAGCTTGGCCCATCAGTATTCTAGATCCAGTAAATCTAGTTGCCAAACTTATGCCAGTTGCGTGATGAATGGTGAGTCAGAAATATTCAAAGTACACTGGTCTGATTCTGGTGGCCAACTGTGGCCCAAAGCTGCAGTCACAAAGAGGCAGTCATATTGAACTGGTCATGAAACACAATAAAATACTAAAATCTAACAATCTAATAAGATGAATATTTAGATGTTCAGATCATTCAGACAATTCAAATAAGCATCTTTCAAAACAAGTCAGATTTCCAGGCTTTAAACCAGACAATTAAATGGATACTTCACCGATTTAGCATCCGGCGACTCAAAAGGGGGGTTGGAGGTAACAGAACAAAAAATAATTACACTGCCTACAGCTTCTCTGACTAAAAAAACCTAAACAACGCTGTGTGTACATCAGGGCAGTGTTTATTTTAATTTCAGAACATGCACTGCATCGGTGCGAAATGTAAAAAAAAAGTACACTGCAACAATCGTTTTCACAAGCAGCAATTATCCATCGGATTATTAAAGGTCCCATGAAATGAAAATTTTACTTTATGAGGTTTTTTAACATTAATATGAGTTCCCCCAGCCTGCCTATGGTCCCCAATTGGCTTGAAATGGTGATAGGTGTAAACCAAGCCCTGGGTGTCCTGTTCTGCCTTTGAGAAAATGAAAGCTCAGATGAGCCGATCTGGAATCTCCTCTTTATGAGGTCATAAGGATTAAGGTTACCTCCCCTTTTTCTGCTTTGCCCGCCCAGAGAATTTGGCCAACCCATGAGAGAGACATCATGGCTTTCAAACGAGCAAAGTGGCAGTTGGTCAAGGCCACACCCCCACCCTCCACCTTGCCCCCCCCCTCTCTCCTCCTCAATAGCTACAAACACAGAAATGGCACGTCCTGAGTGAAGCTCATTGTGGGACTGGCTCTTGTGGCTGTAATTCTGCACCAAGGCTGAATTTTGGGAAAGAGACATCATATATGCATCCAAAGAGCACCATGTCATGGGACCTTTAAATTAATCAAAAAAAACACCGTGGTCTCCACATTCTTGATCGGCAGGAACAATTTTGCTTGTTTGGGATCTGACTGGCCACCGTATTTGAAAAATGTATGCAAACTTTATTGTCTTTTTGACATATTCAGTGAAATGAAATGAAATGAGGCTATGGGCCCTATCTTTTTGACCCAGCACAATTGACTTTGTACACCGACGTATGTATCATTCCTATTTTGCACCCGATGCACAGCGGACTTTTCCCTGCATAGACGCACGTCAGTAAATTACGGAATGAATTTGCGCTCCCGGGGGCGGTTCAGCGTAAAGAGGAGGTGTATTCAGGCACAAACGTTCTCTGGTGCTATTTTGCAGTTTAAGAAAACAATCCCACCACTGACCAGGAAAAACCTAGTCTAAAGTCAGTGGCTCTAGTCTAAAGTCAGTGGCTCTAGTCTAAAGTCAGTGGCACTAGTCTAAAGTCAGTGGTGTATTATTCAGATGCTATTTTAGGGGTGCATGCTTGGCCATAACGCGCATACACTTTGCTTCTCTCATCTACACGGACGCAGCAGTTCCCATTTTTGCAAACCATACATAATTACAAGGAAAAATATTAGTGAAAATGCGCTTCAGGTGTTTGGATAGGTCAGGATTCTTTGTGGCTTGTTGTGTTTCCATGAATCATATGGATGTGTTGATGATATAAATGAGGAAATATTAGAGGACTTAAGGATACGTGATGTTGAACTACGGCGGGTCTGGGAGTGGCAATGAGCGGTGATGGAGCTCCTGGTGGAGCGGGTGGACGGAGATGGAGTGGGGGGAGGAGGAAGGGGCACAACAGGAGCAGGTGGTGCGTTTGGAGGCCCACGCTCCATGGCTGCAGCAATCCTCTCCAGACTTGAGGAGATGCGCCCGAGAGGCCGCAGCAACATCGCCACACGGTCAAGACGGGCATTTATTACTTTGCTGCATCCCGGACAGCTGCTGCTCCAGCCCTGATGAGAACGTCTCCTCGGCTGTGAACAGCTCTTGGCGTGCGACGGGCAAAACCGCCGTCATAACAGCAATCCGCCATGGAACAAGCGCGCCTGCTTTTAAAGGGAATGTGAGATGACGCTCTGATTGGTTTATTGCACATTACGCCCAAACCACACCTAGCTACTTCAGACCAACCCATTTTAGATTTGCGTCAGGCGCAAGACTCATTTATCCCGCCGGTATAATAGCAACAGCGCCCGAGATCCGCCCACAAAGCTACTTGCGTTTCAGATCGTTAAAACAGAGCCCCATAACAGCAATCTCAACAAGCACAAGCGCTTGTGTCACTTGAAGTGCAGCGCTGTTAAGTGCCTCATCTCCCTCCATCCCTCTCCCCCCTCTGTCTTACCCTGAAAATTCACTTCAAAACGCATCGAAAATGCAACCACAAGATTTTTGTGGAACTTCAATGGGGAATAAAGACTAACAAGACAGATAACCACATTGAACTCGACACAAACAGTAATTTATTTTTTTCATTTAGGCGATTCATTTTTCATAGTGACACAGGAGGTTCCGGATCCAACGTCAGAGGTGCCGGAACATGTTCCGGTGTGTTCCGGCTCAAATTAAGCCCTGCTTGAGATGCTCTGTCGCCGGGTAAAAGTCTCGTGGAGGTTGGCTGTGTTAACACAAACTGGTGCAGAAATGGGGTGATTTGTATTCAACTACTGCTAACTGCTGGTGGAGTTTGACTGTTAAATGCCAACCATTCTACATTCCACGCTAATTCATGGCTGTGTTTATACTCGGTGTTTACAGCCCACTAAGCGCTAATGCTAGTATGCGTTAGCTGAACTTTACAGAGCTTATAATGTGTGTGCACTAAATATAGCCTGTTTCGTATGTCGTTTTTATATAATGTCGTTTTTTATATATTTTAAATGTGTAACACCACTTGAGCCACGGTGAAACGTTGTTTCATGTATATGGTTGAAATGACAATAAAACAAACTTGAGTTGAGTTGAATGCCTCGCTGTCTTGTCTGTCTGTAAACAGTAGGCGTGGTTTGGGAGTGGACTTGTAAAGAAGCGAAGCAGGTGCATTCTGGGATTTGGTGTCTTTCATCCATATGAGCCAAAAACACATTTTCTGGCATTTCTTGGCCTAGAAGGCACCAATTAAAAAAATAAATCACATTTCTACTACATACGTGACCCAATGTAAAGATATATTCAGCTTTCCAGTGGTAACATATTCCTTTAAACCACGGGAGAGATGAGAAGTCACTTTCCTGATCCAGACCTGAGGGAGGAATGGCCCTGAGGGTTTTCGATCCAAAAGGTCTCTCACCAGAAGAGATGTTTGATTCTGTCGAGTGGCAATCCTCCCTCCACCTGTTACTTCAAAAACATGAACTTTCAGTGAGTGTGGGTCCTCGTGGCCTGCATCTCTAAAGTGCTGTCCCAGGGGATAATTGCAGTTTTGGAGTTCTGAATGCATATTCATGTACTGCCAGTCTGTCTTTCGGGCTGTTTTTTTTGCATTAAGCAACCATAGACAGACTCCAAACGGCACTACAGATAGTGGTGGAGTTGGCCAAGTCCTTGAAATAGTCAGTGTTTTGATAAACACATTGAAATAAAGATACTTTGTTGTCACAAGTAATGTCACATTATTTGCAGAGACTGCATCTGAAAGAACCAATGCCCCAAAAATCTTGGCCCATCAGTATTCTAGATCCAGTAAATCTAGTTGCCAAAATCATGCCAAACGCGTGATGGATGAAAAATTCAAAGTACACTGGTCTGATTCTGGTGGCCAACTGTGGCCCAAATCTACTTCAAGTGCTGCTAAAAGGGGCTAATTATCTGATACAACTGGCCCAACCCCCGACACCTGGCCAAAATCTAGCAAAGATGTATGAGCCAAAGCCATCTTACATTTGATTACACCCGACTGGATTTGGCTGAATACTTCGCTTGGTTTGGTAAACTATAAAGTCTTGAAAGGCCGGACGTGGATCCAAGTAGAAGAAATTTTAATACTGTAGTTGCTGTGATTGGTGAAATGGTTCCCAAACATGTTGGAATATGAATTCAGCTGCCATGTTATCAAGCTGTGAACATTTTGTACTGGTTTGGGTTAATGTTGAAGTTGGCCTCTTCCTGCATGTTGCCATTTGTCAGATGCGTGCTGGGTTGCAAGACGTGCGACCAGACATGGATTTGCACTGTGTGACTGAAGTGTCATCTTTCTGTCTGTGTTGGCAGATGGATACTCTGTACAATGTGTTTGGATGCAATGCATGCAGACAAACAGCTTGTGTGCAAGGGAGTGTTGGAAAGAGGAGGAGGGGGTGTGGAGAGGCAGATTTAGTTTACAAAGGTAAATGTCTCATTGAGGGGATGTCTGAGGACAGCAAATTCTTCATGTGACTGTCTTTGTGCTGTATGACAATCAGATGCTCTGAAATAAAAAATAAAAAAAAAGTTGGATCAAAAAGACAGCATTTATAAATTCAGATTGAAATTACACTTTTAATCTATTAGTCACTTCTCTTGAAGCGGAAGCCTACTAGGGGTGTCACAATTCTCCAAATCCACGATCTGATTTGTCTTTCAATTTCACCATTTGATTCAATTTTCAATTTAAACATTTCCTTTTCAGCTGTGGTGGCAATGCCACAATAGGAGCAACTAGAGGGCTCATATAATTAACGCAATTTAATGCACCATTAGTTTAACGAGATGCACATGAATGCAACATGGAGTCCCATCGGTGCCCACATGCTTTGCCTTTGTTGTTTGTTTCCATAATTCACTCATGCAAAAGGCAAAATGTTGCCAAACTGGTGATTTTAGGGAAGTAGGAGGATTTAACAGTTCTGTTGTTTCTCTGTCAGTAGCCATAGTGTATAGAAAAGAGCAGCTGCAGGCTACCGTTAAGTTAACGTTAACCCTGTGTCTTTAGCTGCATGCTACCTGCCCATAAGCTACCATATGTCTGTTGTTTTTATTGAGATGTCTGCAAGTAGGCGGAGAGAAAAAATACTGCGGGGGAATCTCCGTTTCTGCTTTTGATTTCGATCAATCCAAAGCTCATTTTGGATTTTCAATGTAAAATCAAAATCGTGTCTCTCCTAATTCAAACACTGATTGGAATCCTCTGAGGACTATAACTATACACACTAAATGTTATGCCAATGTGGACAGCAGGTGTTGCAATATCTTACTTTGGTAGAAAGTGTGATAGGTAGGCCGACAATCCTCCCCATTCTCAGGCCCCACCTTTTGCAAAGGAAAAAAAAACTGCAGATGAGGAAGCCAGCCAGTGTTTTTTTCTTATCACAGGCAGAATGTGATTGCACACAAACCCCCCCCCCTCCCCCAAGCTGCTGCAAAACAAATGTAAAACGCCCATAAAACATCAGCCTGCCAGCTTTGGTGACCAGCTTTAGGGGTGACTTTCTAAGATGATGAAAGTCAAATCTGAGCGTCAAAGCAAAGGATTAATAAGAAAAAGCCAGAGTCTGATTCCACTGTTTACCGAGCCGTAGTAAGCCCTCAGGGTTTAGGCTGGACAAAAAACTAAAGATGGAGGTAACACTTTACGCCTGCAAGAATAAACACAGATCCATGCACAGCTCTTTAGCCTACAGCTTTGAGTTAGGTTTGCAGGGCTTTTTTGAGGTGTAGCTTTGTTGTGAACTGCTGATTTCTCTTTTGGTTTAGCCCATTTTCCCTTATTCAGGTAGAAGGTTCCATTTCCCATCATGCCTTTGTGAGGCTTTGGAAACAGGCAGGGATTTGTTTTATGATTAAAGTGTGTGTGTGTGTGTGTGTGTGTGTGTGTGTGTGTGTGTGTGTGTGTGTGTGTGTGTGTGTGTGTGTGCGTGTGTGTGTGTGTGTGTGCGTGTGTGTGTGTGTGTGTGTGTGTGCGCGCGTGTGTGTGTGTGTGTGTGGTGGGGGGGGGGGGGGGGGGGGGGGTTGAATGTATGAATTTGTTATTAGAAAACTAAGGAAAGTACTACTACCTAAACAACAACTCTGACAATATTCCTATCCTCTAGGCCATTACATCAGTAGTCACTAACACAAGGTTAGGGTAAGAGTTAAGGCTGTTTTATAGTAATAAGACAAGCGTCAACTAAAAGCCTCAGCAGACGAAAGTATATGTGTTCAACAGTCATTTATACAAGTGATTGTCTTTCAATTGTATTGCCTCAGTGTCTTTCACCATCTTATGTTCGGACAACTCTTAAGGTCTCTTGTATGAGTCTTAAACACATTTCATTGATAAAATATTCTCAAAGCTGCAAAACAACATTGCATTGATGAAAGCAGTGAGACTGAATTGAGCAAGACACTAAAACAGTCTGTGGAGCTGCAACACCTTTCACCTGACAGTCATTTGATCCATTGTTTTCATAAATATAGTAATTAGTGGAGCTTTAAGGTTGGAGGAAGACTGTACTGTACTGGACTGTAAGGGACTGCAAGTAATGCCTGTGCAATGTCTTAAAACGTTTGCTAATCTAAAGTGTTCTAAACTCCTCAAAGTGTGAAATCATCAGGGCCTCTACATGTGTGTGTGTGTGTGTGTGTGTGTGTGTGTGTGTGTGTGTGTGTTTGTTTGTGTGTGCATGTGTGTGTGTGTGTGTGAGAGATTAAGAGCACATTTTCTGAGAATGCTCACAACTGTATGGCTTTACTGTGCGTACTGAACTGTATTTGCTGACTTACATGTTGAAACTCCAACCTTCTCACCAGCCTCCAATCTGAGTTGAAATCACTATACCATCAGGGCATCAAGCCTCAGTCACAGCAGAAATGAGCAGAGCGAGATATCTTGGACAGTATCGGTAGCTTGTAATCGTTGCTATGCGGAACAACATAATCCGTCCGAGAAACAGAATAAACTTTTAAAGACAATAAATAAGACTTCTTCTCAAGCCAGAAAATTGTACCATTTTTTTTTTTTTTTAGATAAACAAAAAATTAGGGTGGAAGTCGGGGGAAACCATAGACAGTTAAAGAAAGGGCGAAACTGTCTATGGGGAAATGCAACGCTACCAAGCTACGCCCATGGCAGTCGCTATGACGACCAGCCACGCTCGCCTCAGGCATGAGGCAGTACTATCTGCAATGGAAAATGGAGGTAACAGTGTTACATTGTGTGACAGATTATTAGCTCCAACTGTGAATGTTAGTGTGAAATTGAACACTATGTATATGTCAATGTTATGAATAATAGGAAAAAGAAATCAAGGAACATTTAGAATAGATAAAAATTAATTGCGATTAACCGTGAGTTAACTATGACATTAATGCAATTAATCGCGATTAAATATTTTAATCATTTGACAGCACTACAAAATATCCAACAGCCTTCCATATATTTTGATGTCCCTGCGCCTTGGGGGCAGACAGATGTGAAAGATCTGCAGGATGGATCAGAATCACTGCAGCACCAAGTGGAAGAAGTTGAAAATGTAATATTGCTTCAAATCTTCCAAGCATTTGGGTGAGCCCTACTACTGTATGAGCCTCGCTAAGATTTAAAAAAAAAAAATTCTTTCACATCTGCATCTGTCAATATGCTGTGCTTGTCCCCATAGAAACAGGCTGCAGTTGTACAGGAATGAGTCCTGGAAGTGGACCAGTCCAGAGTGTTTCACTGATTCGGCCGAATATTGGGATTTTTGACGGGGTTCAGTTTCTGCCGAACCTTCGAATTGTTTTCCACCAAACTGAACCTTACGCGCGCTACGCTGGTCGACGTAATGACGTCGCTGTTGATTACGGGAAGGTGTTTATGTAGGTGGACCGTTCAATGCAGTAGACTGTGAGAAAGTGAAAATGGATCTTGTGAGCAGAAAAAGACTTTCAGTCAAAAGAAGGCCATTCAAGTCCAGCTACATGTTCAATTTGCAATGCCGATTAGTCTCGTGGTGGCGAAGACCCTAAACAATACACAACATGGCCGCTGTTAAAACATTTGGTATGAAACATCTGAAAGAATACGAGTTGTGCATGAAGGAATCTACAGACAGCAGCCAAAATGCAGCAACTTCAGGTAAGTAATATGAAAAATACACTGCTGTGGACGTTGTTTACTTCATTAATGTGTTTACTGTGTTAATGGACTGAGGATGGGATGGGTAGGCATCCCTACTTTAAATTCAGTTTATTACAGGGAGAAAAGGATATATATATATATTTATATTATTTATTTTTTCTCCCTTTTATATTTCAGAATATGCAAGCTAGAGCCTTGCCGGCCATATGTCAGCATTTGAATACTGTGATCTTTATAATACTAATGGCTCATGGCCAAAAAGCCACCTTTTAATGTTCACATTTTTCAAAATAAATGACAAAAATAGAGAGGTGACTGGTGGATTTTTGTGCATTAGGTCAATGATATCCAGTGCTTCTCAGCATTGCAGTGAAATAATCAATGTGTAATAAAACAAAGACTTGCTTTACACTGAAATATAATCATTATGATCCTCCTGAAGCAACAGTTAGGTGTATCTTAGATGGATTGAAAACCTATTTTTCTAGCATATTCAGCCCATGTTTAACATAGATGTGTACACATATGTATATAAACATGCAAATCAACAAATCGGTGCCACCCGAGGAGGCGTTTTACAGTCGAACAGTGCTAAATATTCTGAAAGACTTCAAGGAGAAAAAGAAACCCATATGGCTGTGTCGGAGCTGCTTTCTGAAAATGTTGGCACGTTTGCACACAATGCCAGATGGGAAATTATAAGAAATTCCCACATGTCCCACTTGGAATTGCAACTAGGAGGCTGCTCTCAACAGTACTTCCTAGTTGGCAGCTCATATTTCGGGTGAATGTGATGTGAGACCGGCGTGGCATAAGCCATCTTAGGTTGATAACATCTGAGACACAGTTTTCTTCTCTTTCACTCACTCACTCAATCACTCACTCACACTCTCACACACACACACACACACACACACACACACACACACACACACACACACACACACACACACACACACACACACACACACACACACACACACACACACACACACAGTGGCAAGTCCAGTGCTGTTTGCAAGGAAGGCATTTTGAGTGAGTTGTTGTGTAAGAGTCTGAGTATCGATCCACTCTAAAAGCAGGCCCAAAGCAACGGCTGTCACTCCCGCTGACCTACTTCAACTATCATCCAAAACAAAAGACAGAAAGAAAAGGGAGGGGAAAAAAATACGAAGAGGTAGAGGGAGACAATAACTAGTCACCATCTGTGTTAATTTTCTTTCCAACCTCCTCCTTTTATCTTTCGCCGTAATGCTTTCTCTGGAGAATCGCACAGCAAAAAAAGAGGGGAAACAAAAGGACTTCAAAAGAGGCTGTAAAACATTTTGAGAAAGACTGGCTAATGGTCAGGAATGCTCAGCCAGAGAGCAGGAAGGAAGAATGATCGCTCGCTTCCTTGTTGACTCTATTTTTGATTCAATTCCATTTTTCATATTCCGTCGGTCTTCGCATCATTTTCTATGCATTGACTTTGAATTCTTGTTTTTTATGATAGTTGAGTATGATGTCAAAGTTGGATAAAACAACTATGAAATGGGATCACATGGAATTGCTCATCATGGCTGTGATCTGCAGAGCCAAAATTATTGGATAGACCAATTAATGGCCCTGGCCGATTATCGGTCCGTTTTTTGGCACTTTGCAGATTATCTGTATCAGTGTTTTATTTGTCTGATAACCGATAAAGTTAATTAATTAAAAAGTGCGCTACTTTGGCTCGGCTACAGCTCTGTGTCTGTCCCTCTGCTTCGGTTTCACTCACCACTGAGTCTGACTTAATGTCCCGCCCACAACAATATCTGACTATCTTTGACTGGATATTATGTATGAACGTTTCTGATTTATTAAATAATTGCTTAAAGCATTTAAAGGAAGTTTTGTGTTGGAGTTTGTAACAATCCGAAATCTTAATGTAATTTTTACTGTAACTACATCTGTAAAGGCATCTCTCCCTGATCCGCTAGATGCCTGCCCCCCGAATACACTGTGAAAAAGCGGGAGACAACACAGGGGTTGTAAACGTCAAACAAATACCAAAATACAACAAACCATGTTCTGGCCTGTGCCCCTAGTGTTTGTTTAACGTTTACGACCCCTGTGTTGTCTCCTGAGACCGGTCTTTTTCACAGAGATCGATTGTAGCAGTTAAATTTATTTATTATTTAAATTTATTCAATTAATCAGGTGAAGTTAACTGCTCGTAGGAGCTACTACTACAGCTTCTGTGTATACTGAAACTCCAATGGCCTCATTCCAACTTGGTGTAATCAGTCTCACAAAATCACGAGAAACTTTTGTCATCAATCCATTTGTACGATAGCTTAATCATGTTAAAAATACCAAACAGTAACTGCTTCTATTCTCTCTGATGTGTTCTAACTTTAAGGTGGAGCAGCTTCATTCTCATTTGGCTCGCTCCACTGCTGCCCTAAGCAAACTCATTTCGTCTTATTAAGGGGACGAGCCTGCCAAGTGTTCTTCAGACTGGGTAAGGAAGACGAGAGCTTAAGACTTTTTCCACATTTTCTCATTTACAAACACTAGGGCTGCTGTTCTTTTTAAAATGACAACTCTTATCTCAGTTTAACACCATTTTCGGTAAGAAGTCGCATTTTAAAATCACATATACATTAAAAATGTTTCTGCATTAACATGTCTTTTTCATATTATCAGTTATTCAGATGCATGAAAAAACTATCCACATTCATTCTGACTAAAAGAAAACATGTTATTTGCAATCAGATCCTAGCATTTCTATTTTATTTAAGAATCAAACGTTCACCGCAGAGTTCACATATCACACAGGAAGTTTTGGACTTTCTATTTGTACAACTAACTCATTATTGGCAAGAGAATACCAAATGTTGGACTCTATTGTGGATATACTGGGATTTGAGTGCGAAGAGAGAGAACAAAATGCCACTGGGTTTGGTGAACAAACTTCACTCCGACACTAAAACTTAAAATGTATTTTTGATTTTGTATGTCTACATTTGTTTATGTCTTTTGGTTTTTTTTTTTTATATGAGCCATTACATGTTTTTACCACACCCTCACATTTATTTTTGTATTTCTTCAATGTAATTAGTTTTTTTAGGTTCTGTGAAACAAATTAACTAAACTAAACTAAACTCTCTCCAGCAGAGTTGTAGTGTACATGCTGAGAAAAATGTCCGATAATCTTTAAAGTCACTTCCTCTAACAACAGTAACTATGGAATGCAGGGCTAAGTTAAGGATCAGTAACAAACAGCATATTTTGTAATTTCGTTTGGGGGATTTGTTGGCTTTTTCATAACCCAGCAGCTCCAACACCTGCTGGTTCATTAATGCAGTCTAATCTCCAGTCCATGCCTTTTCAGTTAACACTTTTAAACATTTACAACTTGTGTCTGCTAATACAACTATCTATGAACACCAAAGGATCCAATTTCCAGCGCACACCAGGATACTAGGATTGGCACTATTTTACTAACAGATGACATTAAAAACACAAAGGAGCTACTGTTAGTACATAGTTCAACACTTTGTTGTTCTGGATTACTGTGTTATTGTTATTTTTTCCAATCATCATGGGTGTAATGCCTTTGTTTCTTATGTGACTTTCTTTTTGCTGTGGCGAGCCACTCACTGTGTCTTGTTCTATAACACAAAAAGCCTCATCTACAATCTCTTCAGTTATCTCATCAGACAGCCAGGTCACTTTGGCCATTTGGCGTCCTATTGAATTTTTTTTCTTCCCTCAAGGATCAGTCACAGCATTACAAAAGTGGAGTTCTGGACCAGAACATTTTAAATTCACTGCAATCAGTCAATTCCCTTTTGGAGCTAGCTAAGTCAGTTTGTGTAGTGCTTTTGTTTGAAGTTCAACTTTGCAGGCTGTTCTCATGAACCATTAATACATTTAGCTACAAAAGGTAAAGCACGGTAATTTGTATGTATTACACATATATATTAATGTCGGCACCACATTGACTGCCGCTATAGAAGACAAGCATATAAGATCTGCATAAGGAGGAGGTTGCCGTGGAAGGGTGTGTCCTAAAACACAGGGCTTTCAAGGCGGGGGAGCGGAGTTCATGTCCCAGAAAAAAGTTAAGATGTGTCTCAGCTACTGTCAACTGTCACAGTCAGTTATCGTGGTTGCTGCACCCTTGACCAGCTTCAACTCAAGCTATGCTCAATCACCCATGGCAATCACCCAGGGGGCATCCAGATGCGGAACCACCTCAGCTGGTTCCTTTCAACTCAAAAGGAGCAGCAGGTCGACTCTTAGTTCCACATGGATGACGGAGCTTCTCACCCTATCTCTAAGGGAGACACCAGCCACCCTCCTGAGGAAACCTATTTCGGCTGCTTGTACCCAGGATCTAGTTCTTTGGGTCATAACCCAGCCTCCATGACCATAGGTGAGTGTAGGAACAAAAATTGACCGATAGATCAAAAACTATGCCTTCTGGCTCAGCTCTCTTTTCGTCACAATGGTGTGGTAATGCGAATGCAATACTGCCCCTTAAGCTCCGAGCCTTTGGTCAATCTCCCACTCCATTTTACCCTCACTTGCCAACAAGACCCCAAGGTACTTGAACTCCTTCACTTCCATCCGGACCACATCATCTGTAAAAAGCAGTGATGAGATCCCCAGCCTGCCGAACTGCAACCCCTTCCCACCATGACTACGACTCCATATGCTGTCCATGAATATCCCAAACACGATTGCTGACAAAGCACAGCTCTGGCGGAGGCCAACCTCTACCTAGAACGAGGCCAACTTACTGCCAAGGACCGGGACACACCTCTCGCTTTGGCCATACAGGAATTGGATAGCCCTGAGAAGGGACCCCCTTCACCCCATACTCCTGCAGCACCTCCCTGCAGGGACCTGGTCATACGCCATCTCCAGATGTACAAAACACTTACTCCCTGACCCCCTCCACGATCCTTGTGACAGTGAATATCTGTTCCGTTGTTCCGCGACCAGGATGGAATCTGCATTGTTCCTCTTCAATCAGAGGTTTGACTATCGGCCGAACCCCCTTTTCCAGCATGTTGGAGTAGACTTTACCAGGGAGGCTGAGAAGTGTGATACCCCTGTAATTGGTACACACTTTCTGGTTCCCCTTTTTGAACAAGGGAACCACCACCCTGAGCTGCCACTCCTTGGGCACTGTCCCAGACTTCCACGCAATGTTGAAGAGGCGTGTCATAAGAATTGTTGTGCATACATTTTCGTAGAATATCATGCAATAACCCATTCTTGTCATGAGATAGCAGGCCGAAATATGGCTGCACTAAGGTTCCATACCTTTTTACCTAAACTATACATATGTGTAACATCTACCTTAATCAAATGAATGTAAATCATTGTAAACAGCAAGTGCAATATTCTGCAGCTGCTTTTGTGCTCACCTGTTTGTAAGAGACATAGATAGGTCTGCTGAAGATGATCCACTCCACTACCTTACTGCAGGGCGGGGTGGTCAGAGAGCCGGTGTAGCGGTAGTAACTTCCCAGCGCAGATGGCAGCAGGTCCTTCAGCACGAATGGCTCCAGGACTGTTTCTTTTTCTGAAAAAGAGAAGTCAGGACAGATCAATATAACAACATGATCTACACAACACTCTTTATTTCACTGAAAACTACAGAGACCAGGCTTTCTGGAGCAGATCCAAGTGCTACTGATTCACAGCCTTTAAGTTTATGCTATTGATTTCATTTGCATTGTGCCTGCTTCGTTCAATGTCCCCCTATTGACAGACATAATTGCACTGAACATCTATAATTATACCTCTCTTGGTGTTGGATGGCATACACAATACAATCAATGCTATAACATCACATCTCCAAGCACAAATGTTGACACAGTAGAATGTTTCACTGATTAACAATGTGAGCTCTCCAAACAAAAATCATCGCTGAAATGAAGCACACTGTGGTGTGTGGAGAGGAAGGAAATAAGGCTGGACATGAAATAATAAAACAGGGCTTCCAGCAAGAAAGTGTTCTTTTTTATAGTACACCTTTAGCAAGAGCAATCAAGATTCCCCAGAAATGGGCATTTCAAACAAAAGAAATAGAGAAATGTATAGCTCCTATTAATTCCTTTTCTCTTGAGTGGCTGAGTCTTGTGTGTGTGTGTGTGTGTGTGTGTGTGTGTGTGTGTGTGTGTGTGTGTGTGTGTGTGTGTGTGTGTGTGTGAGTGTGTGTGTGTGTGTGTGTGTGTGTGTGTGTGTGTGTTTCAATATGCACTCATTAAATGTAATTTGACTGGCAAAACAGTTAGTCCTTCTTACATTCAACAATAATAAAAGTCATCATTTTAAGAAGTAAAAAGTTTTGGATACATTTTTACTTCTTCCAACCATATGTTAAATTAAGAGTCAATGTAGATTTACAAATTGCAATAATATCATAATCCTACAATGAATCATTGTGAAAACAAAACTTTCTACAACCCCAAATCAGCAAAAGTTGGGACAGTATGGAAAACACAAATAAAGAAAAAGTAGTGATTTCTAAATACTAAGTACTTTGACTTGTATTTCATTGCAGACAATACAACAGCACATAATTTTTATGTGTTCCTCATGATTTTTATTGTATTTAAAAAAAAACAAGTTCCTATTTTGGTTCTTGCAACACATTTCAAAAAAAGTCGGAACAGTAAAGCATTTACCACTTTTGTAATGTTGCCATTCCTTTTCACAACACTTAAAAGACGTTTAGGGACTGAAGACACCAAGTGATGAAGTGTTTCAGGTGTAATTTTGTCCCATTCTTGCTGCAAACAAGTCTTAAGGTGGGCAACAGTACGGGGTCTTTGTTGTCGCATTTTGCACTTCAAAATGCGCCACACATTCTCTATTGGAGACAAGTCGGGACTGCAGGCAGGCCAGTCAAGTACCTGTATCCTCTTCCTCTGCAACCAGGACTTTGTAATGTGTGCAGAATGTGGTTTTGAATTATCTTGTTGAAATACGCATGGACGTCCCTGGAAAAGATGTCTTCTTGAAGGCAGCATATTGTGCTCCAAAATCTCTATGTACTTTTCAGCATTAATGGTGCCATCACAGAAGTGCAAGTTACCTTTGCCAAGGGCACTGACACAACCCCATACCATGACAGACCCTGGCTTTTGGACTTGTTGCTGGTAACAATCTGGATGATCCTTTTCTGCTTTGGTCCGGAGCACACAGCGTCCATTTCTCCCAAAAAATACCTGAAATACTGATTCATCTGACCACAGTACACATTTCCACTGTGTGATGGTCCATCCCAGATGCCTCCGAGCCCAGAGAAGTCGACGGCGCTTCTGGACACTGTTAACATAGGGCTTCCTTTTGGCACAGTACAGTTTTAACTGGCATTTGTGGCTGTAACTACGTATTGTGAATCTTTTAATTATGTTATGCACTCTTGAATGTGAAATAAGCAAATGTCTTCCTATCTTTCTTTGAGGAACATTGTTTTTAAACATTTCAATAATTTTCTCACGTTGGCAAACTGGCGATCCTCGGCCCATCTTTGCTCCTAAAGGA